>JAVXUM010005522.1:0-10440 GCA_035590655.1 Pouteria glomerata | reverse complement strand
CCGGTCTTGATGGGAATGAAGGGCCTGCCCAATGAAATGATCCCTTCTCTCGCCGGCGGCACCAGAATGTTTGCGCAGGACACCACGCCGGACAACTCCCTCTCCGCTGCCTCTTCAATGGAGTCCAAGTACCTGGAGTTGCGCAGGCCGAAGCTCCTGTCCGTCTCCTTCTCAGACACGCTCTTCCTCGTCAAGTCCGGCAGATGAGACGCATTGCACGACTGCATATTGTACAAAACACCCATTTCATCAGCATTACCAAGAACACAAAGAAACGAACCCCATCTCATAGTACATTACATCCATACCTCCACAGCGCAGTAGTGGAAGATGTTCCTCAACCAGGAGAAAGCGGTGTTCTTGAAGCGCTTGCAAATAATTGTTGTTAGGGCGAGAGAAAAGTTTAGGGCTTGAATATATTTCTGTTGAACAACCCAACATGTAACGCCTGTATTAGCCACCGCCTCTACAATGCTGCATTGCATCTGTCGCCTAAGAATGGATGGCGTTGTATAACGTCTTTGCATTGCTATAACTCATTGTCCAAGGGAGTAACAGATCTGCATGCTCGTAATACTGGCAGCTGCTTGCCAATTTTTTTAAAATAGCCAAAAGTGTCAACCAACATTTTGCTTTCACTGTAGATCACCGATGGGCGAAATTAACCAACGTCCAGTTAATTGGTTCCTGCCAGCAGTTAGAAAGATTCAAGTTTTTTTATTAAAAAAGACCTGTAACAACCTATGGAAAAAGAAATCATGAATCTGCGATAGATATCAATTGTTATCCATCTCAAAAGGGGGTTGAATTAAACCTTTCAAGTAGGAGGGGAAAATTTGTTTCAATTCAGTTTTCATTGGCTCGGAAATTAATTAGCTTATAAAGAGAAAGAAAAGAGAGTTATTTGTTATAGATTAAAACATAGAATTCGAATGTTTCATTGATAGATATTTAGTCCATAGGTTTGAGCAGAAACCTGTCTCATGCCGGTTTCTCTCGCTAAACCATGAGATTGTTTGCTGTTTGAAAACCGCTAAACACAACCGTCCATAATTTTTCGCCATTCTTTTGATTGTTTTTCGGCATGTTTTTTTGGCTGGTTCTTGCCCTTTTTTAGCTGCTTTCCTCGCCAGTATTTTTTTATTGGAAAAATGCATAAATTAATAGTCAAAAAATAATTTATAAAAGGTGCTTTCAAGACAAGAGAAACCACAGAACATGAGCAAGAGACAACTGCAACTTTTAAAACAATCAATTTTCTCCAAGAGTATCAACAATATGCTCCTCTGTGACAATATCCATAAATGTGAGAAGAGATCCCTGTTGCTTCTTTGCAATCATTGTCAACTGGGCCTGCACTTGAACTAGTTGAATCTTGAGCTTCGAATCAAGGCTTACTTTTTCTTTCAAGGCTCTAACAAGTACTGAGTGTTGCAAGATAATACTTTGTTGGGTGTTTGATCAATTTAAGAATTAAGATGCACAATATGGGTTGAAATAGGTCTATTGGTGATGATGTAAATGTCAAATAGGGCTCGGGACACATAAACCAATGTGAAAGTGTAATGAAATACACTTTACAATACTAAAATGAGGTCCACTTAGCCTAGGAAGGCACAAGAACCAATGTGAATGTACTAGACACATTACAACACTAGGTTATTATTAAATTCTCTTTAGAAGTCTTCTAAGTTAATGTGATGATGCAATTAAATACATTTTCTAATGTTGAATTAAGGATAAATAGGTTGATTATGTCTAGAAAAGCATTAAGTTTCTTTACAAGACTTTACAACACCTTTACAAGACGTTAATAAACAAATTTTATTTAGTGTAGAAGGGTCCGCTTGACCTAGTGTGGATGCATAAAATGCCTCGAAGCACCTAAATCAATGCCTCATTAAGTCCATTTATCATGAATTACCCCATGCTAAGCAATGGGTCCTGATTTTTACGGCACATTCAACCCCCACTTTAGTAAGAGGATGAACCTGCTTCAAACTCACAGTAAAGTAGACATTCAAGAGAGATTTACCTCTAGACCAAGCCCCCAAGATACAATATAATACAAAGGAAAGGCGGAAAGAAAGAAAATAATGTAAAAGATGTTCTCACTCTGGGCCCACAGACTTTTAGATCATCCATGGGGTGAGAAGGGCCAAAATATACTCACTCTGGGGCCACGGAACTTTTGGTCATCCGCAGGGTGATAAATCCCAAAAAGATAAATATTCTAGTTGGCATGCACTCAAAAACAAAAGTGGCTATAGGGAAAGTCATGCCGGTAATAGGGCTTCCCACTCAACCATGCCAAATTTATGCCTCCTAATAACTTTGACAGAGCATCAAAAAAAAGGAAAAAGTTTGTTTGCTTTAGCTTCATGAGACAAGAAAAACTCTGTATGCTTATAACTCGTGAGAGAAAAAGGATGGCACCATAGGCATGCAAGTTGTGTTATGCAGGGTAGCCAAACAAGTAAGGTAGCACCACAAGCATGCAAGTTGTGTTATGCAAGGTGGCCAAACAAGTAAGACGGTACCATAGGTATGCAAGTTGGCCAAATGAAAGTGTAACAAATGCAAAATTGTAATGTGAAAAATTGTTCAAAGGGGTCAAATTTAGCTTATATAAGGTCAATCACTTAGGGAACATTGTCTCTAATGTCTCCAAGAGAGGACCAATCAAAGGATAGTAAATTCATAACTTAGCAGATGTAGTGTGTCAAATCAAACCACCAAGAGGAACGTAATATTCCAATAAAGATCACAGTTATGAAGGGCATCATACCCAATGTCATCCGTAAAGTAATGAAAACATCATATAAATGAAAAGGCTACACTAGGAACAAAGAAATGCAAATTATTTATGGTATTGTATGCCCCCCAATTTAAAGGAAATTTCTACACATCATTCATGAGCAATTTCTTTAAAGTAGAAGAGGAAAAATAAATACAAAAGAAAAACAAGTAATGAGAGCTAACTAGGAAAGCCCTATGCCAAGTCATATGTTACAAAGCTAGGTTGCATCGTGTCAAGGGAGAAGAAAGAAAGTGACTATGTCACATGCTAGTTAATCTTAAGACATGCCATCACATCTGAATCTTGCCCTTATAGGTTCATGAAAAGTTAACAACGAGTTAAAAAGAGAGACAACAACAAGTAACATATGAGGAGAAGGCTTTCTAACCCCTTTACCCCACTTAGTACAAAACAAAGGTGAGCCTTGAATGGATGATAGTATGTTGCTCCCTGCAATGGATGTGAAACATGCTATAGTGAGAATGTTATTATTCTACAACTATTACAAGGAAAGGAGCAGCAACCAATGTTTTTGATAAAGGGTAAAATGAGTTTATAGGGACCCGAAACCACAAAGTTTACAGAAAAAGAGACAAGACACAAAAGTCCAACAGAAAACACCAGCTGCCAAAAAGAAAAAGGAGAGAGCAAGCAGCAGCCATCCGAAATAGCCCAGAAAGTTCAAGCCAAAAGGATCGGCAGAGCAAACAACAAAAAACCCTCTGCAACTAACTCAGAGTCTTGAGGATAGACTCTGTCTCTGCCTCCAAGTTCTGCATGTCATTGACACCCTTTTTGAAAATTTGAATCATCTTCAGAGTAGGGGGCCCTTTCTCTTCAGATTGGCTCTGGTTCTCTTAGAAATGCCAGCATCTATATCTTGAGTTTTGTCATTGGTTTCCTCCAGATCCACCACCAGAGATCCATGTTGGGCTCTGTCTAACTTCTCTGTCATCGCATTAGTGATAATGGCGTTGTGTCTGGCCATTCATTTTTTTTGCTCTGCAACAATTTTGATGGTGTTTCTCATATTCTCAACCTTAGAATCAATATTTCTAGTTTTTAGAGATTCTTTGCTGAGACCACGAACACCACAAACCACATCTTTCATTTCAATCGCTACAATCTTGGCACCCAACTCTTCCAGCTCGCTTTGAAGGGCCCAATTTTTTTTATCTTTAACTCATTCATTTCATTGAATGTCCATTATGAGAGTTTGAAATGGGAATTAGCATTAGTTTTTACTAAATTCATAACATCCAGAGAGGTATCCCTTCCAATATTAAGACGTGTTTTCTCAGGGTCAGGAGTAATAGGGGAGTCATCTTTTGTAGGCTTATCCAGCAAAGGGTCAGCACAAGACTCAATTTTTTTGGCACCAGACTCCTCAGAATTAGAGGAATCTTCAGAGTAGGAAACAAGGCTTTTAGCCTGGGGGTTCTTATCAACAAGACTCTTCTTAAGGGAGGGGCTTCCCAGCTCAAACTCAGCACGAGCTTTATCAAGAAAATGTATAGGGTTTTTATTCCTAGAAGGGATAGCATGTGGGCTAAGGACAGCTCTAGCCGAACTTAAATTAGACAGAAAATCTGAGCAACTAGGCTCAGTGTCGTCACCCTCAGAATTAGGAAGAGTATCCAAATTAGCAGGGACAGGAATTTTTTGATAATGCTCAACAATCAATCTAATCAACCCAGTACGTAGGATAGGGAATCTTCTAGGGTTTTGCTTGTGATCATCCAAGCTTTTCCTGAGAGAATAGAAAAGATAATAGGGGAAAGAAACCCTAACCTTGTAGCGGTAGTGATTGAGAAGAGAAAAGTGGTAGCCATAGACCTTGGTGAAGCGCCCGCCCACCGTAATGTACTCCGTGATGACCCGTAGGACCTTTCTCCAAATGGATTTTATGGTGTCTACTTCAAAGTAGCTGTTAGCAATTTTCACCAGACTCAGCCTTTCTTTATCTTTTTTAGGAAATCTAATCACAGCTTCGTCAGAAAAAACCCTGTCCCTGAAGAACTTCTTCCCATCAGTAGACAAACCCGTAACATCAGCTATCAGATTTTCACTGAGCTCCACATTCCTACCAAATAGGGTGAGATTTCCACAGTTCCAATTTTTTGCAAAGTGTTCCGTAGCCTCCTGATTGGAGCCATGGAGTTTCTCTAGGAAAGGAAGTAACCCGCCGCTTTTAACTTTATTCCAAACCTTAACATTTTTTGTATGCATCTCATAGTTGTCTGGCTTGATTCTTTTCCTATCTCCACCCATCTTGGCCAGCACAGTGGGGTAGACACAAACAAAATATTTACTAAAATTGGCCCCGCCAAATCTGAGAACCCACAAAGCGTGCGGAGCTTTCTTGCAGACTAAGCCACTAAGCTCAGTCCCATACAATCTAATGATTGTGATGTGAAAAATCCAACCTGTCCTCATTAAAGGGATCAAACATCTCTTGTCCATGTGATTTATAATAATTCAATAGGGCATAGACATTATAATTTAGATCACTAACATTAAGCTAGGTGTGCAAATCATTACTCCTAACTCCTTCATTAGCGAAAAAATCTGCAACAGCATTGGCTTCTCTATAAGCATGTGATATTTTAACTTTATCAAATTTAACCAAGGTCAATATGGCATCATCAACCCAAGATTTTATTGTCCACAAGGGGGGAGACTTGCCACGAAGGCAGTCAATTATATTTTTGGAATCTCCTTCAAGCCATAGATTTTTAAAGTTAAGACTTTCGGCTAAATTTATAATGTGAAAAGCGCCAGCAGCCTCCGCCAAATGATTGGTTTTGGAACCAAGAGGAGAGGCCATCGCACCAAGGAAATTTCCAAAGGAATCCCTTATGACTCCACCAGAGCCTGCCACCCCCGGCTTACCTTTAGCCGCACAATCAACCAATGTTATTTATGTGTAGAATCAAATAGAGTTAAGGCCTATGGGTTTTTTATTTGATATAATTTGGTATATATGTGATCAAAGTCATTGTAAGTGGGTTGGTATGAAACGTTACGCTTAGGTGGGTGAAGGATGAATTGAGGTGGGTGTTGAATTTGTAATCCACGGGAAGACATATCATGTGCTTGTACCATAACAGTTTCCTTAAGAGGAGAGTTGTTAGAAGAACAATAGTCCAAATTTTCTTGACATTCAAGGAATCGTTCTTCCAATATATCATCATCATAAAGAAGGGGGATATTCATGGTTGTATTGTTTTGTGTTATAAGATTGTCATGATTTTTATTGATTGCATCATATAACACCATAATATCATCTTCACAAATAGGAGAAATATCAGGAGAGGGGAAATGTTGATTGTTGTTCATAATGTCATTGTCTCATGGCATAACATCTACCCTAGTAGGAGAGCATAGAGGAGAATGAAGATCAAGAGATTCATTATATGTTGAAGCTTCATCACAAATAAGGGAGTCATGAAGGGAAGAAAAATGGGAATTTTAATATATTTCAATGATTGTATCTTCTTCTTGAAAGAGAACCTTCCAGTTGTTAGGAACATTAGGCAGGAGAGAAATAATATTGCAATTCTTAACCATATTCATGAAAGTGTTGTCACAAGTAAGGGAATGTTTGGGAGATGAATAGATACTAGGTTAGATGGGGCTAATGCATTCATTATGTGTTTTTATACTATCTTCCCAAGGGGAATAAGGAGGAGGACAAAAAAGACCATCATGATGTTCAACGATTGTACCTTCTTTTACTAAGATACCTCCGTCGCTAATAGGAGAGATATCAAGATACCTTTGCCTGATTTGTATTTTGAGGTATTATGATAAATAAAATAAAAGGGTTTAATATAGTATATGCTTTGATTAAGTTCTTTATTTAATTTTAATAAATTACACTTTGTGAATTAAAATGAACTATATATATATATAAACATATTGAATTATGCAAGCGAAATTAAATGGGGAATTAGAACTAATAAACTAAATACATTAAATAGCTAATTGAATGTGACAATTTAGAAATTTAAAAGAAAACAAGTGGAATAAATGAGTCAAGTGGGATACTGGGTATTAACTGAAAATTTCTATTTGGGACTACTTTTGGAGCCCATTGACCATACAACACTAGTGGGTTCAAGGGAATTTAATTGATTGGCTAAAAATGAGAAAAGGTCAGAATCTTCTTTAATTTGGAAGTTTTGAAAATAACTACTTTTTGGTGGAATTTTTTGGAGGAATATTAATTTGGAGAAACCATGGAAATTAAAGGCTTTAGAATAAGTTAATAGAAGCTTTTACATAATTGAATAATAGATTAAATAAATATCATTAAAGTGGCTAGTTGATTTTAATAAATTGAAATTCTAAATAAAATATTAAAATAAATATATTAAATTTTGATGTTATACAAATAAAATTAAAGCAAAGATAAATATTTACAAGTGAATTTTAAATGTTAAATAAAGATACTTTAATTAATTAACTAGTTGTGGCATGGTGGTAAATACAATAGTGAAAATAAATTAAAGAATGGTTACATGCAACTACAAAAAATTATTAGAATTACTTATTATCTAAAAGTAAACTACAATGAGTCTTCAAAAGCTTTTCATTTTCTTGAAAAATAATTTGCTGCGAGAGATTTACACTACTATCATATATATATATATAATTATACATATAAAATATGCTCAGAGATACCCTTCTCGAGGTCTACTTTAAATATATATGTATTCAAATTTTGTTTGAGAGATTTACATTACTAGCATATATATATATATATATTAGTATATTCATTACTTATATGATAATAGTTATCAATTCAAATTTTATAATAAATATTACTAAATTATGAAAATAATCTTTGATAAATAAAATATTTGAAATATATTATATTAAATAAAATGGTCTTTAATTTTAGAATATGAAATCATTTGGGTGCAAACAAAAAACAAATAAAATAGAAAGGTTTCTTTTATTATTGCAATTTTTGATTTATTTTAGAATTGTAATCAATAACTTTTGAATTATTTTAAAATAAATGATTAGTTGAATTGTATAGTCAATTTCATATGCAAGCTAGATCTATTTGATTTAGATAAAATCTTTTAAGATACATTTATGAAAAATTTAGAAAATTAGTACATACAAGCAAATATTCAACTACTATATTTCTCTTCTATGATTTTCTGAAAAAAAGTATTTTGATAGACATTAAGATCTATTCAACTATCATTTCTCTTCTATGAATTTAAATAGATAAAATATATATTTTTATAGACGATAAAATCAAAAGAAGAAGAAGAAATGCCTTTGAGAAAAGAAAACTAAAAAGAAAGAAAATAGAATATATTTTTATAGCTGGTTGTTACCTTTGTATAACTCCAGTTTATTTTTAGTATTTTATTTTTATTTAACTTAATGTAAATTGTTGTAATTCTTTTGTTTATTTATTCATGATTAAAATTCAATTAATTTAATTTAGAAAATTCTAATTTTAAATTTAGAATGTGAAATAATTTTTGAGCAAACAAAAAAAAAAGAATAGAAAGATGCTTTTATTATTATATTGTGGTTGTAGATTTATTTTAAAATTATAATTAATAGATGTTGAATTATTATAAAATAGATATTAATTGAATGATATACTCAATTTCATATGTAAAAAAGATCAATTTAATTTTTCAAAATATTCTTATAAGATATATAATTAATGAAAAATTAGGAAAAATCTATATATACAGACAAATATTGTTTTGATTTAAGAATGTACATCCATAACTTGTTTAACTTGATTACTTTAGATGCTTTGCTTTCTCTATATATAATAATTTTTAAAATGTTAATCAAGTAGCACTCACTTGTTATTGCACCTACTAATAACATTCTAACAATTATAGTTTCATCCTTGATTTTTTAATTATTCATTTCAATACGTAAGTTTCTCCGCCTCATGGAAA
This sequence comes from Pouteria glomerata, assembly GCA_035590655.1. NCBI lineage: Eukaryota > Viridiplantae > Streptophyta > Magnoliopsida > Ericales > Sapotaceae > Pouteria > Pouteria glomerata. The sequence goes on along the minus strand of JAVXUM010005522.1, from coordinate 1,695 downwards.
AAGAAAATCGGTCTGTGATTAAAGCTAGTTAATAGCAAATACAGACTTAAATGGTTGTTGTCGTAATAAAATAAAAATAATTCCCGGTGGGAATAATCCTCGGAAGGGAAAGAAGGATGCAACGGAGGCTATGGTCAAGTGCTGGTGGTGCTCCGCAAGTAGTTTATTCCCAAATTTATTTATCATTGTTGACATTCCTCACCCCCCAAAATAAATGCCTCTCGGTGCTGCTCAGACCACCCTTGCACCCCATTTCTTGATATCCTTTGTTCCCAACGTGTTCCTTTCGTGCCTTTAGGCTTTTCTTGACCCTAAAATATTCGCTGAGTTAAACACAATAGAAACCATTCGAGGAATATAAAGATTTAAATCTGATCATATATGAGTTAAGAAATCTAAAATCAGTAATAAGTAAATTGTTTTTACTTCTCAATATATGGGAGTTGTGTGTGATTGGCATAGTCCATTTATAAATAATGAGGAAAACAAAGAATTAAACAAAAGGAATTATGCAAGACCAATATTCATTCACAGCATGTTGTGAAGGGTCTGAAACTATTATATGGATTACATACATTAAATTATGCCAGGAGTTATTAAAGCATGCCTTTCTACACATGGCCAAAACCTCCATGCCCAAGTTTCTGCTTTTTGTTGAATTTCATTGGAGCTGCTTTCAGCTGGCTGTAAGTAAATCTGCGGTAGCCATGGATTAAAATTAGGATAATACATACGCAAATACATAAATATGCATACTACAGTTTTAAGAATTCACTTGGTACTTTATTAAGATAATATTACAAGGGGAAATGTGTCTTCAACAACAGAACGCAAGCCTGATCTTGTAGTTTTCCTGGGGAGGAGTCTCAAAAAGGACTGAAAACGTCAGAATTAAAAGCATTACACAATAGCATCCAGATACATGATATGTCTATCTGTGCAAATCGAAAATATTTAAGACAAGCGTTTTGTAGCGTATATATTCCGCAGGGTAAACATGTTCTCAACAACAGACAACCATAACGGTAAAGCTACCAAGTGGAGTAGGCATGCCCTTCCATAAAAAAAGGGCTATTTACACACAAGGAAACTTCACAAAACCACCGTTAAATAGAAACGTTTCATTGCTACCTCTTATATTTAAAATAATGAAGGGCAAGCGCCGCTAATAGCTGAAGAGAGAAGGTACAGTGTTGCATTTAAGAGACAAGAAAACATATTAGAGTTTTCAACCAAAACAATATTACCATATTTTTTTGCATAATCCAAGCATAAACATTGAACAAAACAAATGTTCGGTGTTAAAAAGGAAATACGAACTCCTTGAAGAAGATTAAGAATCTTAGCAGAGTTAAATGGCCGATCTGCTATTAGGGAAATACTATAAGGATCATTACAAAATAGATAAGAGGAGTCGGCCACTGGTCTGCGCTCATCAATCTCCCTGTCAAAGCCAACAAGAAAGCCAATTTCATAGTTGATGCCTAGTAAGGCAACAACGCCAGGGGTGTCGATGCCCATGGCCTGAAAGCGAGAAAGAACAGAGGAAATGGAAGCGTTGTGGTCGGGCAGGTACGATTCGGGTACATTTACTCAACTCTTACGTCCGTCCCTCGAACCGGTCTTGATGGGAATGAAGGGCCTGCCCAATGAAATGATCCCTTCTCTCGCCGGCGGCACCAGAATGTTTGCGCA
>JAVXUM010005475.1:0-10442 GCA_035590655.1 Pouteria glomerata | reverse complement strand
TACCTAAATTCATAAAAAGTTTCACTTATCAATTTTTATTAAAAAACAATTACAGAAAGTTGCTCAAAATTTAATTTCCAAATAAGGCCTGCGTAATCAACTCAACGTCATCGAATGTCGTCGACTCGATCAATTTGATTAGCGGCCATGAATACAATCGGAGACAGTGTTCCTTCGAGCCCAAGTGAGCGCATATTACTTGATTGGACTAAATTAACCCCCGGGAAAGTGCATTTAAGCTCGCAAAAAGAGTTCGCATTTGGTACCAAAATTCACATCAACCGCTCTCGGAATCTCTCTTTGGATCTCTATCTTCCTCTCTGGTACTTTCTTCGTGTGCTCTGCCTGATTTCCAACTGGGCAGCCGAAAAGAGCTTCCAATTTCTTTGGTAAAATTATTATTTTATATTTATTTTGTATTCTCTTTTGTTCTTTTTGTTTTTTTAATTTATTTTGGTTGAATTTATTTAATTGCTGCAAACGGAAAGTTTATTTTAATTTTTAAATGTTGGGTAGGATATTGATATTATTACTGCATTTTTTTTGACTAATTTCTTAATCTGATGTAACAGATCATAGTATTTGAAGGATTAAGAAAGGGGCATATTTCTTTGTTATCGATGATTCCTACTTTAGTCATAGGGCACTGCGTGTGCGGTGGAACGCGCAGTGGATGTAAGAGTAAGTTCAACAAGCTGAAGAAGGAGATTCCCGAAATACAATCAATTAAATTCGACACAGATCAACGCATGGCCATTATTTTCGGCGCAGTAGATCCAGCCAAAGTGACGAAGGAGCTCAAGAAGAATGACATCGTGCCCGAGTTCATGTCGGAAGAAAGTTCACCCACTGACAACCACCACCAGCAGAACCAAATTGTATTGCCGAAACCTTCAGTTCCCAAAATTCACAACCATGTCCAAGTTGTGTCGCACGAACCAGCTGGTAACGTCAAAATTCTCATCGATTACAGAAGTTGTGTTTTAGCAATCCAATTTCTGAGTTTAAAGTTGCGCCGGGAATAAGCTTTCAATCTTGGAAATTGACTTTCTGAAACTTGACTTCAATCTGGTAATGAAATAATCAAAATCATGTTTTGGAAAAGCCGATTTCCGGTTTTAAGTCCGTTTTCTAAACAAAATTTCAATTTTTTTTTAAGGGGGGGTAATTAATTGATATATTGGTGATTGAATTTAGATATATTGCAGAGGCTAACTAATTTCCTTTTTTTGTGTGTGTGTGTGTGTGTGTGTTTGTGTGTGTATTTTGTTAATTTTCCATCAGAATCTGCTGGCATCAGAATTCAAGACGAATCAACTGTGGAGAAGACTCCCGATTGCTATTGGAATCACGAGCACGAGCTCGAGGAAGTAAAGGGTTTTAACAAACGGTTCACCTGCGATGGCTGCAAGGAGGATGGATTCAGATCAAGATACAGATGCGAGCCTTGCAACTTCGATCTCCACTGCGAGTGCAGGTCCCCCAAACCCACTATTTCCCCTGAAATTCACGAAGAGCTCGTCTTCGAATTCCGTACTCAAAAACCTCCCAATAAAACGCTATTCTGCGATGCGTGTGGAATGAAAATTCACGGCTGCTTCTATAAATGCGAAGCCAGAGGCATGGACTTACACCCCTGCTGCGCAAGACTCAAAGCCCAAGTGCGCAACCACGACATGATTCTGTTACTTCGTAAGAAGGTCTCGTCGGAGTGCTTGTGGTGCCGGAAAAAGGTACCTCCGGGCATTGAACGGGAAATTCCGGGTTGGTGTTATGTATCTGGATGCAAGAAGTATAACATTCATATCCCTTGCATTACTCAAATGTTGCACGAAGCTTGGCAGAGAGGCCTTATGGATCATACCGGTGAAAGTTCCATCGAAAGAATTGATTTCCACCTTATGGCTGTTTCTGACAGAAATCGCCGTCGGAGAGGCAGCGAAGCTTCGAAGCTTATAAGCATATTCGGAATGATTCTTGGTGTTCTTCTTGGGGATCCATCGGTATTATTCGCGTCTTTAATGGCTGAATTTCTGAAACAATTGCTGTAACATTAAGTGCTGTCCTTTGGGTATTTATTAATTCCTATAGTTTGTTTTATTTCTGAGACTTTTGTTCATTCATTGTAAGGTCGAGTACTCTTTTTCGTTCTCCGTCAAATTGTTGTCAGTGTAATCTTTTTCTAGTGCTTTATGTTTATGGAAAAGATGTGAGGTTGTTTATTGTAAAAGTGAGATAAAATAAGATAAGTTGTGGGTTCGTAGTTAGTATATTGAGAGAAATTTTTAAAAAATTTTAAAAATTTTTAAAAATTTTCAGCAAATTTTTGTATGCCAAATAGCTCTATATATAATTATTGTAAAGTTTTTAATTTTTTAAATACTTTTTGCTTTGTCAATGTAATTATCCGTATTTTAATGATTTATATGAACATATAAAAATAAAAAATTATTTCTATCTACATTTTGAATAGACGACATATAAAGCAATCTGCTCTCTAGCGTATGATCTAACTTTTATCAAAGTTTTGTAGTATATTGATAGATTTTATGTTTCAATGTCGTATCCTTATTTGAGAAAATTACATCAATTTTTTGTTTGTACGTATAACCCATTTTAAGTTTTAAAAGTTAAAAAAAAAAAAAAAAAGAGATAGAAAAAATCACAATTGCAAATCATATAAATTGGGTGAGCAAAAATCAACTAAATTAAAAAAAAAATCAACTGGTCAAATTCAATCAAAACAGTTCAATAATTTTGATTAATCGGCTCAGTTAATTTAATTATAAAAAAAATAGAAAAAAAAGTCTGAAGTTTATATTTTTTCACATTAAATTATATATCATTTTGCATAATTCATTTTATGTATTTTAAAATTTTAAAATATATTTATAAATTATAGTGTAGTTTCTTATTAAGACTATCTCAAGCCTTAGTCCAAGTAAGTGTGCGTTTGGAGTTATAAAAAAAATATATATATAGTTTGATTTAATTTTAAGTGTATAGCATCTAACAGAATTTAAAAAAAAAAATAATAATAATATTTTTGTACCATTAGACCAAAATCGTGAGAACAATTTTTAGATCCGTTCTCACAAATTAAAAAATGTCAAGACTTTTGTACCTCCAGCCTCGCGAATGGCTACCCCACAGGTTTCTTCCACAGCTCCAGGGGTCTTCGGGTCTTCCCCGATTCTAAAGCAGGTTTGGAACCCTATACAAAGGGCCTTTCCTTTAAGAAAAGGAAGAAGATCCCCAAAGCACTCAAAGCGGAGGGGCTCTTCCTCAGAATGACGATGTGTGAGTTGCTTTTGTGAGGCAGTGAGAACACCCTTCTTTGGCGATGTCCAAGATCGCAATCAATGGATTCCACCTTGACTCTTTTTTTTTTTTTTTTTAATTATTATACGATACCGGTCTAGGTAAGCCCTTAAAAGAAAAGCTTTGAAGCTGAGACTATAGAAATGAATTACAGAAATCAGTGAATGAGGCTAACACATCTATCTTGCTTAATTTTAATATAGAGTGAGCCAGTTCTATGGAAATAGTTTTCCAAATTTGTTTTCACCGAATTCAAAAAATAAGTTTAAAATAGTGATAGTGGTATTCTTTTAAAAGTTTTTGACTCAAAAAATTTGATTGTCAAAAAAATTTACTTATTCGATTAACTTATTTTTAAATTTTTTATTTTTTTAACAAAATATTAAAATTTTTTGAATATAATAAAAGTGAGAATGTGTAATGAAAAGTTTTAGTGATTTATAGAGGTTATTGAGAATTTATTTTATTTTTCGGAGTTTGTTAACATTCCAAACGCAGCTTAAAATATAATTGCAATTCTTTTGTAATTAGTATTCCCTATTAATTTTTAAATCGGTTTCACCGACGACCAATTTGATTTTTTTATTTTCATTTTCATTTTCAATTTGCTTTGATTTCTCGACGGTTAATTAAAAACTAGACAATAAAAATTCGGTTATTAAACTGGACTTACTGTTCACTCACCCCACATGTGGGGACCAAATCTGCATTGGGCATTTTCACTCGTCAAGACTCATGGGCTAAAAAGCCCAACTAAAAGAAGGCCCAAACTCAAAGATGGCTTCGATCGATTGATCCATGTTTATAAAAAAGAAAAAATTAATATTTCATTATTGTCAATATGATGGCCGAATATAAATCAAATAGCATATATTATAATATTATATTATTATAGTAATTTATTTTTATTAAGATTAAATTAATTTTTAATAGATATAATTACACATAAAAATATTTATTTTATTGGCATTAAATTAAATAAAATTCAATTAATAAGTTATTATTAAAATGATTGACTTTATTAACCTAAAATTATTTTTTAATAAATGATAATTAATATATCAAAGTATTTATTTTATTAAATTTAAATTAGTTAAAACTAAAATTATAATTTATTATAAAAATGATTTATTTTATCTATTTAAAATTATTTATAAAAACCAATGGCTACATATTAAAATAACTTTAGTAAAATGAGAAATTAATAATAATTAAATATTAAAGTAATTTGTTTTATTAAAATTAAAATTACTATTAATAAATTTTTATTAAAATAAAACCTTTTAATAAGTAACAATTACCTTTTAAAATTATTTATTTTATTAAAATATTTTATTCAATTAAATCAAATTTAATAATCAATTTACTAATTTATTATTAAATTATGTTATTTATTGATGTACTTTATTGAAATTAAATATTATTAAAAAACAACTATTTCATAACACTAAAATAGTTAATTTTAAAATATTTTATTAGATTAATTAATTAATTAATTAAATTAAAATATATTAAATTCAATTAATTTTATTAAAAATAAAAATTATATATTTTATTAAAATAAAAATTAATTATTATAAATAAAATTACATTATCAAATATGTTTTCTTTTTATATTTTAGAGGAAAAAAATAACAACTACAAAAAATTAAAAACAAAAACAAAAGAAATATAAATGTTTCTAAATGGACCCCAACGTTTTTGGTTTATCAATCTTTAAAGAATTAATATAAAAATAATCAGTACGTGCCACGAGTGAGCAATTATTTTGGGGGATGTTTAGTTGTTTAAAATTAATTAAAATTTATTAATTTTAATAATTTTTTATATATTTTTTAATTAAATTTTACCGTATATTATTTTTATATCAATATTTATATTTTTATCGTACTTCCTGACTAACCAAATATTCTTTCTTATTTCTTTCTAACTATTTGGACTTGTATTCGATCGAGCTGGTCGGTGTGTTACGTATTAATTTCCAGTCAAATTTGGCTGCGCGGGCATGTAATTTTTCACCTATTATAAAAAAAAAAAAAAAAAAATTAGTTGCAGAGACTGCAATTATCTGGTTGACCCACGGTAGAAATAGAATTTTGTACCTAACTTTTTGCGCTACTTTTAGAAGTCATTTTTTTTTTAGTTGAAAGCGTAATCCAAACAGCGTAGAAATAGCATTTTTTTACCTCACTTTCTATTTTATTTTTTATTTTCTACTAGTTAAGACAGACAATTACTTGCGGCCCACGTAGAAAAAAAGAAGGTGTCGACCTTTTACTTGGGTTTATGCTTAACTCCCAAGGGTGTGTTTGGTTTATAAAATATCTCTAAAAAATTTTATAAATTTTTAATCATTACTTACTTTTTATCTCATTGCATGCATTACGAACTCACAACTTTTTTTACTTTTTCTTATTTTTTACCACTCCAAACACACCCTAAGACGCTTTTCTTCTCTCCGTTTCTTGCGTTCTAGCAGACACGGGATCCACACGGATAATTTATATATATATATATATTATAATATTTGTGTTTTATTAAATTTTAATTGGGCGTCACTCAATTAATCGGCCAGTGAAGAATATGTCCAAGGTTATGTTTGGTAGGTTAATTTTTAACAAAAAAATATTAAAAGTTGTCACTGTTACAGAAATTTGATATTTGGTAAATTATCAATTTTTACTATTTTTTTACTCTGATACAGTAATTTGATATGACAATAGATCCCACCTTTTTATACTTTTTTACTCTGTTATAGTAAAAAATCTTACCAAACACCTAAAAGTTATTACTTTTCTACTCTACTACAGTAATAATTTCACCAAACACCTAAAAAATTATTCAAAATTATCAAAAATTATAATTTTTTTATCAAATATACAAAAAATTATCACTTATAATTTTTAACAAAAAACTACCAAAATTTACTAAAAATTTTTTCTTTCAAACACAAGAGGTTTTTTCGCTAATACCAGCTGGTACGTCAAGGAAGCTTGGACAACTAAGATATGCCTATGAGAAAATCTTCGCGTGAATGACTGTCTGACATCGCCTGGTAAAATTTGATAGACGATAGAAAAATCAGCGTTGTTTGTTGGAAGCTTCCTTTTATTAACTGTTTGGACCAATTTAAATTCACATCTGCCTCTTTGCATTCCTTACATCTACCCTAATTCAGAGCCTTCCTCTTTGGATCTCTCATCTTCCTCTTTGTTATTCCAACTTCGCAGCCGGAAAAAGCTTCTTCGGTAAAATTATCGTTTATATTTATTTTCTATTCTCTTTTTTTATTTTTTTTTCTTTTAATTTATTTTGGGTTTAATTCATTTGTTTTTCTTCGCATGTTCGTTTGGATATTATTACTGCATTTTTGTGACTAACTTCTTTTTTCTGATGTAGCAGATCATACCATTTGAAGGCTTAATTAAGAAAGGGTCGTATTTCGTTGTTATCAAAATGGACGACCTCAAGATTCATACTTTAGTCACAGTGCGCTTACGTTGTGCGCCGTGCAATAAATGTACGGCTAAGGTCAACAAGCTAAAGGAGGAAATGCCCGAAGTACATTCAATTGAATTCGTCACAGAGAAGACGGTCACCATTTCCGGTGCCGTAGATCCAGCCAAAGTGAAGAAAGAGCTCAAAAGGAAAGGCGTCAAGTTTGATATCTTGAGGGAAGAAAGCTCACCCATTAACAACCAGCACCACCACCCGCAGAAGCAAAGTGAACCACCGAAACCTTCAGATCCCAAAGTTCACAAGCCACACGATCGCACTGGTAACCTCAAAATTCTCATCGATTACAGAAGTTGTGCTTTTGGAATCCAATTTCGGAGTTTACTTAAAATTGCGTTGGGAAGAAGCTGACTTCGATCTTGGAAGTTGACTTTCTGAAACATATTTTCGATTTGTTAATGAAATAATCAAAATCATGTTTTGGAAAAGCCAGCTTCAGGTTTTAAGTCTATTTTTTATGAACAAAATTTCAAGTTTTGTTCTGTTTTTTTGTTTTTTTTTTTCCCAAAAGGAGTGGGTTTATCAGTTGATTAATTGCAGAGACTAATTCATTTTCCCCTTGTTTGTGTGGTTGTGCATTTTGGTGATTTTCCATCAGAAATTGCTGGCAAGGGGACTCTAGATGGCCACTCGATTCACAAACACGAGCTTGTGAAAGTAGAAGCACTGGTTCCTAAAATGCATCAACAACAAAAACAACATTTGGACTTGGTGCCACATCATCATCAACCAGCTGCTGCTGCTGGGATCCTAGTTTCTGACAAATCAATATCGAAACACGAGCACGAGCTAGAGCTGAAAATTTCGAACAAACGGTTCACGTGCGATGGATGCAAGGAGGACGGGTTTAAATCAAGATACAGATGTAAGGGCTGCGTCTTTGATCTCCACGAGGTATGCAACTCCCCTAAGTCCACAATTTTCCCTGACCTCCTCGAAAGATATGCCTTCGAATTCTCCCCAAAACCACCCCCAGATGATGATCAGAGGTTATGCCATGGTTGTGGGAGAAATATAAATGGCTTCTTTTACCACTGCAAAGCCAAAAGATTGGATTTGCACCCGTGCTGTGCTAAGCTCAAAGCCCGAGTGCGCAACGGGGAGACGATCCTTCAGCTTCGCGAGAGGGTATCCAAGAATTGCATGTGGTGTAAGAATAAAAAGCCTCCCGGTGCAGATCCGAAAGTTGTGGGCTGGTCCTACGTTTCTGGATGTAAGGAGTACAATATTCATATCCATTGCGTAACTCTGATACTGCACGAAGCTTGGCAAAAGGGTGCCATGACCATGGATGATGAATCTTCCATGGCACTGGAAGCAATTGATTTGCAGCGTATGGCTATTCCAAAAGGGAAAGGTGGCAGTGGAAGGCATACGGAGTTTTTGAAGATTATAGGTATATTCAGGGCAATTGTTGGTATTCTTTTTGGGGATCCAACTGTGTTCCTGGGGTCTTTGATGTTAGAAGTTCTCGAGCAATTACTCTAAGACTGCCGATCGAGTCTTTTTGATTAGGATAATATTCAAGATCTTTGTCCCCAAAAAAAAAATCATCAAATATTGCTCTGGTTTCGCTATTCCTAGAATTAATTATTATAGTTTTATTTCAAGGCTTAATTTGTAATTCATTTATTATTATTATTATTATATATATATATATAGACACACGTACTTGATTTTCCCGTGAGTTCGAGTATTTTTAATTGTCCTTAACTTGTCAGTGTATTTCTATATTTTAGTGCATTATATATATCAAAATAGTTTGAGTTCCTATGCATGTTCATTTTGCAATTAATAGATGTCTCTTAATTGATAAGTCAGTTAATTAATTTGTTAATTACGAATAGCACATGCATTCATTTGCCTACAAGGTATGGCTCTCTGCAGGCACGCAAACATACTCACACACACACACATATAGATATATATATTATTTTTATTCTCCTCCTTCATGTTCCTAACCACCCAACCCAACTCCACCCAGTATAATACTTCAGTGCACGGCACCTGTTTTCTCACTTCCTCACTATCAGGAGTTTCCCTTCAGTATCGGTTTTCACACTTCACTATCTAAATAATTTCCTTGCATCTTCTTTAGCACCTGTTTTCTTATTTATCTACTTATTTTTATTTTTTTTTTAACTCAAAATTTTTGGATTAATATGCATGTATGTCGATTAATGCTGGAAAACTTCGTCACCATCAGAAGAGTTTCCCTTCAGCGTCGGTTTTTTCACACTTCACTATCAATGACAATTTCCTTGCATTTTTATTTTTCAAATATGTAATTTCCTTTATATTTGGTTACTCGTTTTCGTTTTCGTTTTCGTGCATGCTTATTTCTATCACTTTTCTCACTTCGCTATCAGAACATTTTCCTCGCACTTTACACCCAACTTAATTTGGAATTGAAAGTTGAATAGGTATATTTCCAAGTTCAGCTTGTCCAACTCAGAGAAGGGCTTAATGAAAGAGTCCTTTTTCCCCTCCGCAGAAACAAGAAGTTGACTGTCAGAACAAACACGTACTGTTTATACATAAAAATTATTAAGATATGTACATAATTCATTAATCATGTTCGACAATAAAATATATCATTGAGTGTTCACCAGAACAATGAAAAAAAGAAGCAAATCAAGTCAGTAAAAAAAATAATATCAGAAGAAAGAGTCAATAAAGATTTTTAACCACAATACGTTTGAGACTTAAGTCAGTACGGCTTGAGAGAGTTGCAAAAAAAAACGAACAGCAATTGGTTGATAATAATGAATGTACTTAAATTTGAAATTAAATATTCTATCTATAATATGATAGTAAGAGTAAATAAATATAAAAATAATAAAAAAATCATTACTTTCTCACTAAATATGCTTAAATTGTGTGGCAACTCGCCTTATAACAAATGTCCATCACATAATATTAAACGTGCGTGGCAAAAGTGAGGTTAGTGGGTGTGATGTGAATACAAAAAATACTTAAATATCACAATTATCTGCCACGTGTATGATGACGAACTGATTAAATTAAGAAAATTATAATAAATGAATAAGAAAATAATAAATAAACTAAATTTATTAATCCGTGACTTGTTTGTTCGTGGAGCCCAGCCAATGTAGTCAAGAATGTGAGAAATTGATATATCTTTTGCTCGATGTGGTCAAAAGGTTACCATGTGTCTATGTATTCAAAAGGTTACTACGTGTCTATGCATTTTTTGTACGAACAAAGCAAATGAATTTTCAAACTAGAATATCACAGAGAACAGCAAGTTTTAATTTTAAGAACCCGTTTGGTAATGTTTTAGTTTTCTGTTTTTTGTTTTCGTTTTCGAAATTTTGAAAATTTACAACAAAAACATGTTTGTTAAAATCTGTTTTCGTTTTTTTGTTTCCAAAGAAATGAAAACGACAATAGAAAAATGAAAACAGGAAAAATGTGTTTTCACTCTATTTTCTTTTTCTATTGCATATATTTTGGCCTCCCTTTTTAAACACTGTCTATTTTAATATGATATAATATAATATAATATAATATAATATAATAATTTAATTATATATAATATAACAATATACTATAATAATTTATTATATTATATTAATTATATT
>JAVXUM010005458.1:0-10442 GCA_035590655.1 Pouteria glomerata | reverse complement strand
GAGAATTCGACCGGCTTGCCGACATAGAAGGTCAGCAGCATGATCGTCAGCGCCAGCCCGAAATTGGCGATGATGGCCAGGTCGAGCAGCGCGGGCGGGATCGGCGCGAACAGGATGACGAGGATGCCGATCGTCGCGGCGACGAGCGCCAGATCGCGATTGGCGGCGGGAAGCGCGGAAAGGCGCGGCAGGATGCCGGTCGACATGGCGGATCAATCCAGTGGAACCGCGCGGGCGCGGCGAAGGTCGATATAGAGGTCGGCGACCGCGGCGTAGCGGTCGGGCGGAACGGCGCTGCCCACCGTACAGGCGCGGAACAGCGCGCGAGCGAGCGGCGGGTCGGCGACGATCGGCACGCCCCGGCGGATCGCCGCTTCGCGCAACCGCAGCGCGTGCAGGTTGCGGCCCTTCGCAGCGACTTCGGGTGCGATCATCGCAGTCTCGTCATAGCGAAGCGCCACCGCGAAATGTTCGGGGTTCACGACCAGCAGGTCGGCACCGTCGAGGCTGCCCTTGCCCTGCGCCGCCATTTCGCGGTGCAGTTCCTTGCGGCGCTGTTTCTGGCGCGGTTCGCCCTCGCGTTCGCGCGCCTCGCGCGTCACCTCGCGACGGCTCATCCGCATCTGCCGGGTAAATTCGCCGCGCGCGAGGATCTGGTCGAGGATCGCGATGCCGACCGCGACGATCAGGAACGCGAACACCAGCCGTAGTCCGGCGGCTTCCATCGTCGCGACCAGCCGTTCGCCATCGGTCGCATTCTCGGCCAGATGCGTCACCGCCCAGCGCGCGACCATCCATGTCGCGCCTGCATAAAGTGCGAATTTGACGATGCTTTTGAGCGTCTCTTTCAACATCTTCAGCGAGAAAAGGCGCTTGATGCCCTTGGCCGGGTTCAGCCGGGTCCAGTCGGGTTTGAGCGGGTGGAAGGTCAGCAGGAAACCGCGCAACTGGATCAGTTCGAGCAGGATGACGATCCCCGCCATCGTGCCGCCCAGCAACGCGACCGGCGCGATCGCGCGGCGACCGAGCGCGCCGAGCATTTCCGCCGCACCGCCCGGCTCGCTCGCCCCCGCAAAGCCGCCGGCCAGCGCCACGCGCATCGCCTGCGCCAGCGTCGCCATCAGCGCAGGACCGGCGATCAGCGTGTAGGCGGCGAGGGTCAGCAGGCTGGCGAGGAAGCCCAGTTCGATGCTGCGCGCGACATTGCCCTTCTCGCGCGCCTTTTGCAGCTTGAACGGGGTCGGTGCCTCGCCGCGATTCTGGTCCTGTTCGGCCATCAGCCGATCCGCGCCATGGTATCGAACGCCGCCGACAGGATGGTGACGAACAGCGATCCCGACAGCGCCAACGCGATCGGCAGCACGATCATCGTCGCCAGCGTCTTCACCTGAAAGCCGAGCAGCAGCACGTTCATCTGCGGCAGGGTGCGCGACATGAACGCGATGGCGAGGTCGAGCACCAGCAGCACGACCAGCAACAACCCGGCCAGTCCCAGCGCGATCAGGAACACGCCCGACACATAGCCGATCAGCACCTGCGGATCGGTCGCCGTCAGCGCGCTGCCCATCGGCGCGCGTTCGAGCGACGCGGCCCAGATCGCCAGCAACCGCGCCGGTCCTTCGGTCGCAAAGAAGATCGCCCCGCCGGCATAAGCGAGGATCGTGCCGACCAGCGGCAATTGCGCGCGGGTCGCCGGATCGACCAGCACGGCAAGGCCATAGCCGGCCTGGATATCGATCGTCCGCCCCGCCACCAGCAACGCCGCGAACGCCAGTTGCAACGCCAGTGCGAGCGCGGTGCCGAGCAGCAACTCGCCCGCCGCTAACGCCACCCATCCGCCGGGCGGGGGCGGCGCCCGCCACGTCGCCGCCGGATTGCCTGCGACCAGCCATGCGGCGAGCGCGATGGCGAGGCCGACGCGGACGATCGCGGGGATGCGGATCAACGTGAACGGCTGCGCGAAGGCTAGTGTCGGGACGATGCGGAGTGACAGCAGCAGCGTGGCCACGGCTTGCGGAACTAGTGGCTCCATCAGTTCACCAGCGCCGGGATGGCGAGGTACAGCCCCCGCGCGAAATCGGTCATGCGCGTCATCATCCATGGGCCGAGCAGAATCAGCAGTCCGGCCGCGACCAGCAGCTTTGGGACGTAGCTGAGCGTCGCTTCCTGGATCTGCGTCGCGACCTGAAACACGCTGACGACGATGCCGATCGCCAGCGTCGCGATCAGGATCGGCGCGGCCACCATCAGCGACTGCCACAGCATGTCGTCGAGCAGATTGAGCGCCCGGTCGGCTTCCATCGATCATCCCGCTGCCTGCGAAGCCCCCCGGCTCCGTCCTGCGGTCCGTCTACCGCGACGCGATCGATCACGCCCGTCGAACTTAGTCCTAAACGAACGAAAAACCTCCCCGACAAGGATCAGGACAGCGGCAGGCGCAGGCGCCGGCTGCGGGATTTCTTGGGGGATTTGGGACCATGGTGGCCATTTTCACGGGCGCGGGAACGGGGTTCGAGCGCGGGTCGGGCAATGTGCTGGGCGGGGCGGGAATGCTGGGGCAGGCGGCGCTCGGCCGCTCGGGCGAACAGCTGTTGCTGAACGCCGCCAACGGCAATCTGATGCTGATGCAGCAGGATGAATTGCTGCTCGGCCGCGGCCCCGATGCGGCGATCAGCCGGACCTATAACAGCCAGGGCGATCTTTCCGACGAAAATGGAGACAATTGGCGCCAAAGCACCGATCGGCGGCTGTTTTCGCTGGTCGGCACCGCGAACACGTTCGGTTCGACCATCAAGCGGGTATCGTCCGACGGATCGGTCGTCACCTATGCCTATAACGGCACCAATTACCGCACCACCGACGGCGCGGGCGCGCATGACAGCCTTACCTATGCTGACGGGACCGGCTGGACCTGGACCGACGGCGGCAGCCAGGTCGTTGAGCGCTATGACTATCAATTCGCCGGGCAATCCTACATCACCGAACAGCGCGACCCGAGCGGCAATGCGCTGACCTTCACCTATGCCAATGGCAAGCTGACCGAGCTTCGCACCGCGAACGGCGAACGCATCCAATATGGATGGAGTGGCAGTGCGATCACCGACATCCGCACCTTCACGCTGCAAGGCGGTGCGGAGCGGATGCAAACGCGGACCCGCTATGCCTATGACAGCCTCGGTCGGTTGAGCCATGCGACCGTCGACCTGACGCCAGCCGACAACAGCATCGCCGACGGCAAGAGCTATGGCAGCGCCTACACCTATGTCGGCGACACCCGCCTGATCGCCTCGGTCGCGCAGACCGACGGCACGCGCGTCGATTTCGAATATGATGCATATCAGCGGGTCACCGCGGTAACGCAGAATGTGGATGGTTCGGCGACGCGCGTGACGCGGCTGAGCTACGGTGCGGACAATACGACGATCACCGATCCGGCGGGGCAGGTGACGCGGCTGGATTTCGCGGCCGGCAACTTCGCTCTTCCCGGCGGGACCTGGGACAGCGGTAATGTGGTGCGGCAGGCTGATGCCATCGATGGCGCGTCAGCCACGCGATATACGGTCCAGACCGGTGGCCAATGGGCAGGTATCTCGCAAGGATTTCCGGTCACTGCCGGCGAAACGATCAGCTTCGGCATCAGCCTGAAGGCGGTCGGCGACGTCACCACGCAGGATTTGGGGTTGTACTCCGATCAGACCGGATGGGGTGGCCCGGGCGTCTCGACGGCGCGGATCGTGTCCGGTCCGGGAACGATCGAGCATCTGGGCGGCGGCTTCTGGCGCGTCGTAGGTCTCTCGACGACGCAGGGGACCCGTGTCGAAATTACGCGTACCTATGACAAGACCGGTTCGGGTGGCGCCTATTTCTACGTCGATCAGGGCAACAACTTCCGCGCCGGCACCTCGCTGATCGCCGGCGGGCAAACGCTGGTCCGCAGCAGCGACGCATCGTCGCTCGACCGGATGAACGCGACCAAATGGGCCGCGAGCAACCTGAACCGCGCGACCGACAGCGCGATCGGCGGAGTGCCCGCGTATAAATTCACGGTCAAGACCGCGAACACCGCCGCGAACCTGCAACGCACCTTCACCGCCAAGGCGGGCGAGACCTACAGCTTCCTCATCACGCTGAAGGCGACTGGCTTCGACCAGGGCCACCATCTGGGGCTGGGCGGTTCGGCATCGGGGTGGGGACCGGATAACCTCGCCAGTGCGCGGGTCCTGTCGGGGCCGGGCGCCATCGATCCGCTGTCGGGCGGCTTCTATTCGGTACGCGGCCTGTCGACGACCGAGGCGACCACGATCCTGGTTACCCGCACCTATGCCCGCGACGATTCCGCCTTTGCCCGGTTGTTCGTGGCGCTGGGCGCCGACGAACCGGCCGGGGCCGGCGTCATCGTCGCAGGGATGAACCTGATCGGCCCGGTCGACGAACCCGAAACGTCGCGGCTGCTGACCAAGATCACCGCGCCCGCGACCGAGGCGGGTGGCGTGCAGCAGGTGACGCAATTCACCTATAGCAGCACCGGCAACGTCGCGACCGTCACCGACCCGACCGGCGGCGTGACGAAGATGACCTATGACTCGGCCGGCAATCTGCTGACCACGACCGACCGGCTCGGCAACGTCGTCACCCGCACCTATGATGCCAGGAACCAGTTGCTGCGCACCTCCGCCAGCGCGGTGTCGACGGGTGCTGCCGAGACGATCGCCAGCAACAATATCTACGACAGCGCCGGCCGCCTGCGCTACGCGATCTCCGCCGACCGGCGGGTGACGCGCTACACCTACAACGCCAACGGCCTGCTGATCCGCACCGACAGCTTCACCGCCGATACGCTCGGCACCTCGGTATCGCTGACCGAAACCGCGCTGAACAACTGGGTCGGGGGACTGGCCGACAAATCGGCGCGGATGATCGTCCGCTACGAATATGATGCCCGCGGCGAAGTCTCGCGCATCCTGCGCGACGGGGCGGCGGATGCCAGCGGCGAGCCGTCGACGGCGCAGGGTTATGCAGAGACGATCTTCGTCCGCGACGCGTCGGGCCGGTTGCTCGAACGGGTGACCGGCGGGCAGCGCGAGCTGTTCGTCTATGACGGCATGGGTCGGATGATCGGGTCGACCGATGTCCGCGGCGGCCAGACGACGATCGCGTTCAACGACAGCGGCGCGCAGACGGTGGTGACGCTGGCCAGCGGCGCGGTGCAGACCTCGACCTACAACCGTGCCGGCGATCTGGTGTCGAGCAGTGAGGCGGGCAGCTATAGCGGCACCGGCAGCGCCAGCTATCGCTACGACCGGGTCGGCCGCGTCCGCATCGCCACCGACAGCTTCGGCAAGAACCGCTATGTCGTCTACGACCCGACCGGACGAAAGACCGGCGACGTCGATCCGCTCGGCCGGCTGACCGAATATCGCTACGACCGCAACGACCGGCTGGTCGCGACGATCGGCTGGAGCACGGCGTTGTCCGCCGAACAGATGGCGCGGCTGAGCGATCCGGCGGTCGATATCGATATCGCCACGTTGCGCCCTGCTTCCTCGGCGGCCGACAGCTGGAACTGGATCGTCTACGACCGCGAAGGTCGCGTCGCTCAGCGGATCGATGCGACCGGCGCCAGCGTCGTCTACGACTATGACGCATCCGGCCGCCTCCTGAAGGAAACCGCCTATGCCAACCGGCTGGCGGTGGAAGGGCTGAAGACGACGCTGCCGACCGCCGTCACCCGTCCGACGGCCGACGGTGCCCGCGACAATGTCAGCCGCAGCTTTTACGATCGCGACGGCAATCTGGTCGGCATGCTCGACGGGGAGGGGTATCTCAGCCGGTCGGCCTATGACGCGGCGGGCAACCGCGTGTCGGCGACCAGCTTCGCCAAGCGCACGACCGACACGCTGCGCGCCTCGGCCAGCTTCACGGCGCTGCTGTCCGACGTCGGCAACACCGCGAACGACCGCATCGTCCGCTCGGTCTATGATGGGCAGGGGCTGCTGCGCTTCACCATCGATACCGTCAACCGCGTCACCGAATATGTCTATGCCGGGCCGCGGGCCGGCGATGCGACCGGCACGGTGCGCCAAACGATCGCCTATGCCCGCCCGATCGCGGCGCTCGGCAGCTACAGCGTCGCCACGGTCACGCAGGGGCTGGCCAATGCCGGTGCGACGAACGATCCGGCCAATCGGCGCAGCTTCGCGGTGTACGACGGCAAGGGCAATCTGACCTTTGCGATCGACGCAGCCGGTTCGGTCACCGGCTACGGCTATGATACCGTCGGCAATGTCGTGAAGACGACGCGCTTCGCCACCGCTTATGCGACCACCGTCCTGCCGACGCACGAGACGATGGCGGCATGGGGCAGCGCCAATGGCGGCCATGGCGACAACCGCATCACCCGCAGCTATTACGCGGCCCGCGGCGAACTGCGCTTCACCATCGATCCGATGGGCTATGTCAGCCGCTATGATTACGACGCCGCCGGACGGGTCGTCGCGGTCGTCCGGTTCGATACGGCGATGGCCAATGCCAGCGACGCCACGACCATTGCCGGCGTCGCCGCGTGGCAGACCGGCAGCTCCGTCACCACCGCGACCAGCTATGACGCCGCCGGGCGAGTGTTCGAGAACATCGACGCCGTCGGCACCGTCACCCGCTACACCTACAACGTCAACGGCACTGTCCAGTCGACGACGGTCGCCTATGGCACCGTCGATCAGGTCCGCACCCAGTTCGGCTATGATGCCGCCGGCCGTGTCGTCACCCGGATCGAGGATGCCGACGGGCTCCAGTCGACCACCCGCTACAGCTATGACGGCCTGGGCAACCTGCTGAGCCAGATCGCGCCCGACGGCACCAGCACGACCCGGTTCACCTATGACCGCGAAGGGCGGATGCTGACCCGCACCGACGCGCTCGGGCAGGTCCAGTCCTATGACTATGACTCGTTCGGACAGCGGGTGCGGATCGTCGACGAGGCTGGTCGCGCGACCTACAGCCATTATGACGCCGCCGGTCGCGTCATTGCCGTGCGCGATGCCGAGGATTACGTTACCGAGACCAGCTATACCGCGTTCGACCAGATCGCGACTGTCACCCGGCGCAGCCAGCGCGCGACCAACGCCGCCGCGATCGGGACCCTGCCGACCGTCACGGCGGGTCCGAAGGACGCCGTCACCCAATTCTTCTACGACCGGCTCGGCCGCGTCGTGCGCACCGTCGATGCCGAAGGGTATAGCGAAAACAGCCGCTACAACAGCTTCGGCGAGGTCGCCCAGGCGACCAATAAACTGGGTGGAGTGACGTTCCGTTTCTACGATCGCCGTGGGCAGGTGATTGCGGAGAATGTCGCGAAAACGGCGTCGGATGCGACCGGGGCGGCGCGCAGTAATACGTCGAAGATCGTGGATTTCGACCCGGTCTATTATGCCAATACCTATGACGATTTGGCCAGTATCGCCAATGATCCGGCAGCACTGTACGCTCATTGGCGGAATTCGGGCTGGCGGGGTGGACGTAACCCGAACGTCGATTTCGATACCCGCTATTATCTAGCGACCAATCCCGACGTCGCCGCCGCCGGTATCGATCCGCTCGATCATTATGCGCGATATGGCGCGTCGGAGGGCCGTAGTCCCAACGCACAGCTCGTCGCCGGCGCGCAGGAGGCGGGTGGGGTCCGGACCGAATATCGGTACGACGCCCGCGGCAACCGCACCCGGATGATCGAGGCGTGGGGCCTGCCTGAACAGCGCATCACCGACTATAGCTATGACGCGCTCAACCGGCTGGTCGAAAAGCGGGGCGAGGCGATCGATTACGGCGTTCCCGGTTCGAGCGTGAACGCGGGCAATGCGCAACCGACCGAGAAATATCTTTACGATCGGCACGGCAACCTGACCCGGCGCACCGACGCCAATGGTCGTCACACCTGGTATTATTACGACGCGCTCGACCGCAAGAATGGCGAGGTCGATGCGACCGGCGCCTATGTCACCTATGGCTATGACAAGAACGGCGGCCTGATCCGCAGCCGCGCTTATGCGACTGCGGTCAGCACATCGCAGCTGACGACCGACAGCCGTCCGGCCGCCACCGGCGACTATCGCGAAACGACCTACGTCAACGACGCGCTCGGTCGCCGCGTGTCGACCAGCATCGCCGGAATCCGTACCGGCGGGTGGGACGTGGCGAGCAGCAGCTATGTCTATGGCACCGGCACGCTGACCGACAGCGTCGCCTATGACGCGGTCGGCAATGTCATACGCACCACCGATGCCACCGGCGCGTCGGTCCTGTCCTATTACGACAAGCTGAGCCGAAAGGTCGCGCAGGTCGATCAGGAAGGATTTCTGACCGACTGGACCCGCGACGCCGAAGGCAACGCCCTGACCGAGCGTCGCTATGCGGTGGCGGTCGCCAATGCGACCGCCGGCGAACGCCCGGCCGGCACTGCCCATGCCGACGATCGGGTGACCGACTTTAGCTACGACCGCAACGGTCGCCGCCTGACCGAAACCCGCAAGGACGTGGTCGCGTGGAGCGTCGATCCGACCAGCGGCGCGCTGACCAACGTGACCGGCGATGCGCGCATCACCTACACCTATAACGGCCTTGGCCTCGTCACCTCGAAGCGGGAAGCGACCGGCGATACCACGCTCTATGCTTATGACCGCGCCGGACGGCTGGTCGGCGAACAGCGCCCGAACCTGATCAACAGCACCACCGACGATGCGATCCCGCAGGTCGCCTATCAGTATGACGGCAACGACAATCTGGTCCGTACCGTCGAGGGCGCCGACCGCGTCACAACCCATCGCTATGACGAACTGGGTCGCAAGGTCGCGATGACCGATGCGATGGGCTCGACCCGTTTCTACTTCTACGACCGCGTCGGCAACATGGTGGCGGAGGCGTATTCACGCCGCAACAGCGCCAATACGACCGTGCGCGAAGGCGCGATCTATCGCTACGACCCGGTCGGGCGACTGCGCGGACAAACCTCCGCCACGAACTGGACGCAGTCGAACGGCAAGCTCACCAGCCTCACCACCTCCGGCGCACCGCCTGAAGTTGCCTTCACCTACAACGTCTTCGGCGAGCTTGTTTCCCGTTCGATCGGCGGGCTGGTGCAGGAACAGCATGAATATGACGATACCGGCCGCATGTGGCGCAGCACCGGCGGCGACGGGACGTGGCGCTATTTCCTGTATGACGGAGCCGGTCGCCAGACGCTGACGCTCGAAAGCGATGGCGCCACCAACGTCCAGAACTCCTCGCTCGGCAACGTCCTGCGCCTTGCCACGCTCGACGGACGGGTGCTCGGCGATCCGGCCAACGGCATCGCCGCCACCGCGACCCAATATGACCGCCGCGGACAGGTCACGCGCGTCCACAGCCTGCAACGCGAATTGGCCAGCGGCGTAACCGGCGGCAGCGACCTGCGCACGTCGCGGAGCTACACCGCCTTTGGCGAGGTCGCGACCGAGACCGACGCGCGCGGTGCCACCACCTACTACGCCTACAACCGGATGGGCCGGGTGACGTCGATCGCGCGACCCGTGGTGCTGGGTGGCGATATCGGCGAGACCGGCATCGCCGAAACCCGCTATTACGATATTTCGGGACGGTTGGCCGGGACCAAGGACGGCAACGGCAATATCACCACCCGGCGGCTGGCGGGCGGTACCGGCTATGGCGGGGCGGCCGAACTGGTCACCGCCGAATATCATGCTGATGGCGGCCGCGTGTTCCAGCGCTACGACGACGCCGGCAATCTGGTGACGCGCACCGACGAACTCGGCCGCGCCACCTATTCGACCTATGACAAGCTCGGCCGGCTGCTGACCACCAGCAACGTCAACAGCCGCGACGTCGCGCACAGCTACACCTATGACTCGCTCGGCCGGCGGCTGACCCACAGCCAGACCGGGCGCGCCGCGACCGACCGCGAGACCACCGACTACGACGTCGCCGGCCGCGTCACGACCAGCCGCGCCTTTGGCGGTGAGGTGACCACCAATGCCTATGCCTGGGACAGCGCCATCAACAGCGGCCTCGGCGCCACCGGGGGCTGGCGGCAGACCACGACCTACGCCAATGGCAAGCAGACGGTGGAGGCCAAGGACACGTTCGGCCGCCTGACCAGCCGCACCGACATGGGCGGCAACGTCGCCACCACCAGCTATGACCAGGCGGGGCGGGTGGCGACCATCGCCGGCCTCGAAACCCAGAACTTCACCTGGCTGAACTCCGGGCTGCTCGCGACCCAGACCAGCGACCTTGGCTCGGGTACGGTCCGTTCGGTCGCGACCTTCGGCTATGACCAGGTCGGCAACCGCACGACCGAGACCTTCACCCGCGACGGCGTTGTCTATCGTCGTACCGAAGCGGTCTTCGACATGCAGAACCGGATGCGCACCTGGGCGGACACCGGCGACGCG
>JAVXUM010005437.1:0-10443 GCA_035590655.1 Pouteria glomerata | reverse complement strand
ACGATCTGAAGCGACAATTCTACTGGGCTGGGATGAAACGAGACGTGGCAGAGTTCGTGGGACGGTGCTTGACTTGTTAACAGGTGAAAGCAGAACATCAGCGGCCTGCTAGCTTACTCCAATCTTTGCCTGTGTCGGAGTGGAAGTGGGAGCACGTCACCATGGATTTTGTCACTGGGCTACCATAGACGAGGAGGGGTTGTGATGCCGTTTGGGTGATCATAGATCGGTTGACGAAATCAGCCTATTTCTTAGCAATGAAGACAACCGACTCCATGGACTCCCTAGCTCGGTTGTATATTCGGGAGATTGTTAAGCTACATGGGACACCGGTTTCTATCGTCTCTGACCGAGATCCCAGGTTCGTTTCCCGCTTCTGGCAAAGTTTTCAAGTGGCAATGGGGATAGAATTATGCTTCAGCACAACATTTCATCCCCAGACAGATGGCCAGTCGGAGAGAAATATTCAGGTATTGGAGGATATGCTCCGAGCTTGTGCCCTGGATTTCAAAGGGAGTTGGGAAGAGCATCTACCACTGGTGGAGTTTGCTTATAACAATAGTTACCAATCAAGCATCGGCATGGCACCGTTTGAAGCCTTGTATGGAAGCTGTGCCGTTCCCCAGTGTGCTGGACATAAGTTGGAGAGGCAGCCATGATTGGGCCTAATATAGTCCGAGAGACGAACGAGAAAGTAAAGTTGATTAGGCAACGGTTAGAGACAGCTTGAAGCCGACAGAAGAGCTATGCGGACCGACGAAGGCGACCACTGGAATTCCAAGTGGGAGACCACGTATTCCTAAAAGTTTTAAGATTTTGGCACGGGTAGGTGAGGTAGCTTATCGCTTAGCCTTACCACCACAACTCTCCAGTGTGCATGAGGTGTTTCATGTATCTATGCTCTGGAGGTACGTACCGGACCCCTCTCACGTGTTGGATTGGGCGAAAGTGGAGGTCGATTCCGATGCCAACTATGAAGTGAGACCGGTCCAGATTTTGGATACTCGAGACCAAGTGTTGCAAGGCAAAATAATTTCTTTGGTGCGAGTATTGTGGAAGCATCATGATATCGAAGAGTCAACTTGGGAGCGCGAGGCGGAAATGAGAGCTCAATTTCCCTCCTTGTTCTCTTAGATGTCTTTGTAAAGCATTTTTCTTTCTTATACGGGTTATAAAATTTCGAGGATGAAATTTTTGTAAGGGGGGGAGATTGTGATACCCTGCCCTTAGCATGAATGAGATTTATGGATCAGTTTTTTTTGTTTTTGGAAACAAGTTGGAGCTTTTATGGTGGTTAAAGATTATGTCCTCCTTATTTTGTTGTGTTTTTGTTTTTGGTGTTGGAAAGTAGTGTGCATGGACTTGCTTGTGTATGATGGTAGTGGGAGGTGTATGTGAAAGCCAAGGGGGTGGCCGGCTAGGAGATGAGAGGAGGTTTGTTTCACTTTAATTGTGAAGAGAAAATGAAAAAGAATGAAGCAATCCGCCCAAGGAGGTGTTTAGCATCATTTGACCTAGCAAACTTAACTTGGACCAATGAGAATGAAGCCTTGACTTGTTGACCTCCACCTAAGCTTGTGTGTATATATATATATATATATTAATGTGAGATGGTTGGGAGAAGGAGGAGTGGCCGGCCAAAGCATTTAGTGGCTTCCATTTTGTTTGTGTTTTGTTTTGTTGTTAAGTCAAATTGCATTAAAATTGGTGGGACCCTTGGTTTAATGCATAGGAGACTTATAGACATATATACATATATCTATTGATGCATTTGTGGTTGGGAGAAGTTTTGGCCGGCCATAATATGTGTAAATATATATATATCTAATTTGGTTGGTGAAATTAGTAAATGAGGAGAAAAATATCTAAAGAAGATAAAGAAAATTGGGAGAAAAACACTACCCGGCCATTGGTGAAAGTTGGGAGAAAACCTGGAGAAGAAATGAGAGAAAGGAGGAAGGTAGGAGAAAACTTGGAAGAGAAGTGAAGAAGAGAAACAAGAAGAGGAAGAATTCCAGGGAAGATCAAGTTCTTGAAGCTTTGAGAAGTCTTAAAGCTACTTTGGTGTTGGAGCTAGCTTGAGGAAGGAGGGACCATCTTGAAGCTCTTGGATTTCTTGAAGAAGTTGAGCTCAAAGTTGAGGTAGGGAACTCCGCCTAACTTAAATTCTAAGTTTTCTTCTTCTCCTTTGAATTCTTGTGGTTGTGGTGAGAAGTAGAGAAAACCATGATATGGTGTGAAGAATAAACAAAACTTTGGAACTTAACTAAATCAAGTATTGACGGTTGAGTTAGAATTACTTGGTAGGGAGTGATGGGAGGAGAGAGAAGATAACCTTGAAAACTTTGGGTTAGAGTGATCTTGAAAGAGGGAAAAAGAGTGTGACATGGTAATTGGTATGTAAAAATGAGTAGAAGGATAAGAAGGAAGCCAAAACCTGGAGTTGAGAAAATCCCGGAACCTTCCTGTCCTCTGGGGGCGCCCACCTGATTAAGAGTGGGGCGCCCGTGCCCAGGAGGGGCTCCCACCAGAGGAGGTGGGGCGCCCATGGTACTGTTCACAGAAAGACCCCCTCTGGGGGCGCCCAACCTGATCCAGGGAGGGGCGCCCATCCCCCCTGCTGCTCCCCAAGTTGCATTTTTAACATAATTTAAGCCTACATACACCACTCCTACCATAGATAAACATCATAAATGCATATTTTCTTCTTCATACCATGTATATGTCAATTCTTGGTTGAGGCATGTGATATGTGACTTGAGCTAATGCATGGAACTTGGAATAAGATATGATGCTTGTGTCTTGCTTTTGGTTATATGAATGATCCTTATGTTGAAATTAGGAAGTTTATGAATATGTTGATTACATGTAATTCAAATAGAATGAATTGTGTTGTTAAATTATCAATTGGAATGTATTACATATGAATCCATATTCACAAACCTAATGGAAAAAACATAAAACGAAATGATTGGTTGTTTGCCGGGGATTGTGGGTACGAAAGATAAGGATGGGGAATGTTATCCTCGGGTCAAAAATCCCAGAACTTGCGCAGGATTGGTGTTTCATACCAGTAAGTTAGTAGCCTACGAAATGAGGGCAGTGTAGCTTAGGCATACACACGGGCGTAGTGTCGTCCTGGGTTGCCACCCTAAAGCACGCGTGGGGCTGCGACGTCGTCCGGAACAAGGACGTCGAAACGGTATTCAACCCCCGATGATGTGTGATTTTTTTATGTGTAATATGAACACAAAATGAATAAAATAATGATTACTTAAAGATGATTGAGAATGCACACTTTTGATATGAAACTTGAGCTATGAAATTGCTTATATCTTAAATCATGATTTATATGCTTCCATGTTTTAAATGTTAAGTTCTCATTTTGGCATTATATCGTGATTGCTACATGCATTCTTGTTATATTATGGGGAGTATATCGTGGGCACATACCGTCCGTGCTCACGTCCCTACAGATTTCCCTGCAGGACCCATACAGGACGAGTAGGCTGGACCCCGAGCAGATGCATGCACATATTTTGCAAAAACAAAGCTAGTTGAACATTGTAAATGTATTTTTGAAGGAAACATTAGCATTTATATAGTTTCCTTTTACTTTTGATCTTGTAATGGCTATAAGGCTTAGCCTTGTGAAAAAGGGTGGAGATTTATATATAGTGAATGGTTATATGTTTCCATTAGCTCTTGTGAAATGGATGTAGGATCTTGAATGTGAATGTATGGATGATATATACCTTGCACAAGGATTTATTAGGTACACAATCGACCAGTTTT
Organism: Pouteria glomerata; assembly: GCA_035590655.1. Lineage (NCBI taxonomy): Eukaryota > Viridiplantae > Streptophyta > Magnoliopsida > Ericales > Sapotaceae > Pouteria > Pouteria glomerata. Next base: position 6,648 of record JAVXUM010005437.1, on the reverse strand, counting down.
TAGACCGTTATATAGCCGATAGAATGTTGTGGGTCTATTGCGTGAGTGGTTCGTTTGCTCTGATCCGATGACTCGATTTACATGATATGTATAGTTTACACTCACCCCCTGAGTCTCCGGACTTAGGGCGTGACAATTACTCCCCGACAATCTTTGATAGAGGGTCACGAACAGGACCAAATAATGGGCCATCCCCAGAGAGAACATACCAACCGCGATCTCTTCTCACCCCATTTGCGCCGCCCCCCAAGCCCCGGCCAAGTTCCCTATCACCGACAATTGGCTCGACAGATTCGCCGCCGTCGACAGAAACCGCTTTCCTCTGGTGAACCACTGTCCGTATATCTTCACCTCCAGCGCCACTATTGGGACCACAAATACCCACCAAAGTATCTTTAATTGGAAGTATAAAATAATAATCTCAATTAATTTAATCACTTTTATTTATTTATTTATTTATGAGTTTACTAAATTGCTAATAAAGACAGAAATGGAAATATCGGCAATTTTATCAATGAGAAAAATTTTATTTATCCACTCATTACAAAGAGTTTGTTTTCTGTAAAATTTTTAAATACTATATTGAATTTCAAAAATTATAATTGTGCAAATATAAAAATATTTTAATTTAAATTATTTGATCAAATATCAATCAAATGTAAAAATTTCCCCATTAATAAAAACTTACACTCATATTTTTGAATCAAATGTCCAATCAAAAATAACATAATAACTAAAATTTTTTAACTCCAAGAGGTTAGCTCAATGGGATGAGAAGTGAGTACAAGTCTTGGGAGAACTCTTCTGGTCGTGAATTTGATTCTTACTTGAACGCCTCTAATATAACGGATTTGATCTATGAGGTCTAAAGCCCAGTCCCGAACTTTTGAATCTCGATTGATTTGAGGTGAAGTTGGAGCCCGGTAGAATGACCAGCAACTGGCGATGAACATCGTATAAAAAAAAAAAAACAACTAAAATTTTTAGAGGGGAAATAAACTAACAATCTAATATGACACTGGAGCAAACAAAAATTTTACATTCTCCAAATGTTATTATCATCGAATAAGTAATTGTTACAAGTGTTCAGTCTTTTTAAAATATTTAATTCCAATACATGTGAGAAAGTATGACTTTGTTTTGAGAACAAATAATTTTTCCAAAACATTAAAAAACCTTCAAAGTCTAAAAAACCGTTTAAACAAATTTTAAATATTTTTAGCATCATTTTTTGATATAGTTGTAAAAAATTTCAAAAAATTTTTAAAATATTCCGAAAGTTTGCAATTTTCTTCTATAAAATTTCCTTAGGTATCCTATTTAGCAGTTTCTTTATCAAATCAAATATCAATATTTAAGAAACTCTAAAAAAATTACTTTACACAACAAACATCTAAAAAAAACTCAATAAATTATATATTTTTGTAAAATTCTTGTTAAAATTTGAACTTTCGAATGATGTTAAAAGTATGACATAATGATACAAATAGTAAAATTATCATTCAGAGTCACAATAAGTTATTAGTTGAGAGATTGGTTAACTATCAAACAGTACCGAGTAGTAAACAGCCTTCGGGTCGAAGAAGGGCGATGATTGGAGCAGCAAAAGCCAGGAGATCCAAGGAGCAAACATGTAGTTCACTCCCACCGGATGAAGGAACTCGTCCTTTACCATGTCTGGTAGCAAGAAGCACCTCAGGATGTAGAGTAGAGAGAGCGAGACTAGAGCGAACAGCGCGATCGACCAGAGGAGGACGAAAGCCGTGGACGGCAACATTCGGAGAAGGCGGCGAAACGCGTGGGCGTCCTCGGTTGGCTCGCCGAGGACCTTCCATAACAAGGCTTGGCTGCAGAGGGAGAGGCTTATTCTGAAGTAGCCGGCGTGGAATCTAGCCAAGATGGGGGTTACTAGGCCCTTGCCCTTGTTCATTGCCATCAAAATGCGGTGCTTTGTTTGGGTTGACCCAATTGATGATGCATCCGTCGCAAGCTCAATTTGAGGTTGATTAGATTCGTGGGCTTGCATTGGCATGGCGATGTCTTTGCTACTCAGAGTCGATAGTTTTGTATTGATGTGGGAGAATGTGATGGCGGAAAATAGTACATTGTAATATGTACACATATAGGGATATATCAGTGCATGCACGGTAGGAGGTATGAACCGTGAAAATAAAGGAACCTTTTTTTTTTTTCATTATTCCACTATTGTGGGTAACAGGGCTAGCTTTTTTGGATATGAATTAGGCATGCCATGCACTATTCTGGTGAGGTTCCGCTGAAAAAAAAATAGAATAAAAGTAGCACGTTATGATATTTAATTAAAAAAAACTAAAAAATTAGTAAAAATTAATTTTTTTTTAAATATTTTTTTGATAAGTCAAGCACTCTCTTTATTCTCTTGGACTAAAGTGTTAAATTTCTAAAACATACACAATTCTAAGGTGTTTGGAGTTTTAAAAATATTTTAAAAAAATTAAAAATTAATATTGAAGTGATGTAAAAGTGAAATATTATAAAATTTAATTAAAAAAATTAAAAACTTATAAGTTTTTATTAAAATTTTTTGAATAAAAATAAAAATTGAGACTTCAAATTGAGTTAACTATTAAAAAGTCAATTTGTACTGATCAACAAGAATAAATGATGATGATGAATGTATGGATGATAAGTTTGAATGAGAGCTACCACAGTGGAGATAAGTAATATTATGTAAAAATTCCAAAAATAAATATAATATAAAATTAATTTTTTTTTGTGAAATTATTAATATTTAATTAAAGTGAGAGTAGGAAATGCACTTTGACTTTACAAAACAATTTTAGACCTTCGAGTTTTTGTGGGATGGGATGCAATACCATGGAGGGTTCAAAATGATTCTACACCACAAGTTTGTTCACTTTGGTACATTTCATCCTTCCACTTCTCCCATGTAACTGGCAGTGACTGTACCGTAGCCCTGTGCGGATTTTGAGGTGTTTGGAGTAGCGAAAAATAATAAAAAATATGGTTTAAGTGATATTTAGATATTTGGTAGCAAATCATATTTTTTAGATATGAATAGTAAAAAATATTAACTTTTGTAGAGAAATCCGTCAGAATGATTTTCAAATTTCTTAAAAAAATATTAATAATGGGTCTTGTTTGGTAGCTTGGATAACGGTGGTCACATTAAAAAAAAAATTACAGTATTTGATTGATTAAACTCAAGTTATGTAATTTTTTCTAGAGTTGTAATAAGTGTAAATGTGTAAAAAGTAATAGAGAATTTTAAAGTTTTTGAGGATTTTTCAGAGTTTTCTGAAGCTCCTCCACAAAAAGGGACAATTGATTTTCTATAGTCTTTTTTTTTTTCTCTTTTAGTGTGCGTTTGAAATGATAAAAAATTAGAAAAAATAAAAAAAAGTTATAGTTTGAGTTAATTTTAACTATTTGACATCTACCAAAATTTTTTGAAAAAAAATATTGATATTTTTATATTTTTTTAACAAAACCATGGAAACGATTTTTCAAATCCGTTCTCACAAATTTAAAAAAAATAATATAAAATAATGATAAGGGTACTCGTTTGAAAGTTTTCAACTTGAAAAATATAATTGTCAAAAAAATTTACCTATTCTGTTAATTTTTTTTAGATTTTTTATTTTTTTAATGAAATATTAAAAATTTTTTAATAACGTAAAAGTAAGAATGTATAATAGGGTTTTAGTGATTTGTAGGAGCTGTGATAGATTTATTATTTTTTTATTTTTTAGAGTTTTTTAACGTTACATACGGAAATAAAGAAGCTGATTCAACCAGCTCTTTTTTGACTTGAATTATGGCAGTACTGTTACCAGTCGTGTCACATTTTCATAAGACAAGCATCTACTCCCAAAGATATCTAAAGCCTTGGTTTTTTATTTTTTATTTTTATTATTTTTCTTAAAACCCCAAACCAGCCCAATTGTGGGGGTGCCTTCTTATATTCATCTTATCTGTCAGAAGGTCAAAAAAAATATTCTAAATATTTTGGTGCAGCTTGAATGTCATCATGCAAAGACGTTAAGATTTCTTACACTATTTTCTTATTGGTATTTCTTTCCTTTAATCTCAATCTCAAGCATTCTGTGTTGGACAATTAATTCAAAGATACATATATTGGTGGTGTTTAGATTATAAAAAAGTATAAAAATTTAGTATAAAATTGGTATGTGACATAATTTAATTAAAAGAAAATATAAAAAATTAATAAAAATTAATTAATTTTAATAAATTAAACACCCACCTACATGTTATCAGTGTGAGATGGGTTTATTGAAGCGTATCTAAAGGCAACTTTAGGCAATCACACGGGAGATCAGCCACAAGAAAAGATGGAGCATCGAGTAAATTGTATGATTACTTACAAAAGAAAAAAAAAAAGTAAATTGTATGATGGTTTTTGTAATATTCACTGAAAGTCTGCAAGTTGGTACATGAAGGCATTTTCCAACCACACATATATATATATAAAACTTCAATGTAAATTCTGCAAGTGGGAACCCATCTGTTTGCACAACCCGTGCCTATATATCTATCTATATGACAAGATTCCTTAGACCGACTTCAGGTGGATTAGGACAGCTTAGAGAAGAAAGGAAATTGAAATAGCACATTTTCTTATTGCATGCACACTGGGAAAGTTGGGAGGGACATACTAATTGATATGGCGCACTCGACCCATCATTCATATCTAACCGATGGTCATACTTGATCGAACCGACTGTGTCTATTGACCCAACACTTATATTGGACCGATGTGCATTGACCCGACTGACCGATCAAACGGTCAGAAGGTTGAGCCAATTTTCTCAAATAAGATAAAAATGCTTACGTTATGGTCATGTGTATAACTACCCCTGACATATTCTTTTATATTCGCCTATAAGGGTATTGCTTGCCTATTAACGGTTTTGATAACTAATCAAGTAGTATCGGCATGGGATTTGTGAATAAACGTGACATACCCTAATTGAGCAGCAAGTATGATTCAGTACTATTCTTATGCACAGTGTCCATGCAGGCTCAACGTATATTTATAAATATATCTACCTTCGGTGCCCTGGTACATACACAACATTTTCTACCTTACTGTTATTCTACTAAAATATTTTTTCAGTTTTCTTGCTAATTTAAGTATCAGAAACTTTTTGGCAGGCACTACACTGGTGTCAAGGCGGCTCCTAAACCTAGTTTCAATTTGCATCATTCTGTATTCATCCGAATTCACTGTATCATCACTAATTTTGACAATCTTTATATCTTTGCCAACCACACTCTCAATCATTCTCTATGTATATCTACTGCTTTTTTTTTTTGTTTTTTTTGGCTACGTATATTTCTTCAGATCTGGCACACTTGTTTGTTGGTTTGGTACAGATTTGAAAATTAATTAATTTGCACCCACAATTAAAAAGTTTGAGCGCGGTCTCAAAAATTAAACCAGCATCACCAAAGACTCCAAACATTATACCAGGCTACCTAATTGCCAACCCCATTCAAAAGCGAAAGCAGCGGTTGATATCAAAAGACAATGATGAAAAAAAGAAAAAAAAAATCCACGGGAAATCTATATTTTTTTTTAGTGAATTACACTCAAGACCTTTGTACTTTTACATTAGATTTCACTCTCTCTCTAGTTTTAGTTGTGAAATTTAATTCCTTCCACTTATTAGCCAAGTTCCACTATTTTAAAGAGCGTTTGGAAGACAAAAAATTAAGAAAAAATTAAATGCATTAGTCATTTCTTGATATTTGGAAGATAAACTCAAACTTTTTAATATAACTTGTTCGAACGTAATCTCATGTACCCGCTCATGTTCGAACAATTTTAGTTAGAAAAATTGTCAGAAAATTAACAAAAATTAATAATTTTGTAAAAAAATGTAAAATTTAGTGTTTTAAAATTAATATATTGAAAACAAGTGTGGCCAAAAGTAGGTAAAATTGGTAAAAATTTATAAAAATTTAATAAACTTAGGTGGCATTTGGTTTGATTTTTTGTTTTCTATTTTATGTGTTTTATGTTCTAAAATTCCAAAACATAGAAACAAAAAATGTTATGTTTTCCTTATTTTGAGTTAAAAATATTCAAAATAATTTTTTATCATTTTTCATTTTATGTGTAAACTCATTTTCTGTTTTCTAAAATAAAATTTGAAATCACAAGTGATCAAATGCGCTTTAAACTATTTTTCTTATTTTCAAAAGTTCGAAACGAAAAATAAGCTTAAAACAAAAAATAAAAACAAAAACTGAAAACCAAAAATAAAAAAACAAATCAAATAAGCCCTTAATTTTCTAAATAAGATCTTAATCATTCCGTCAAATTTATTAACAAAAACAACACGTTAGTTATTTATGATAAATACATAGTATTTTCATCAAATTATATTAATGAAAGAAGGACCAAATTTGAAACTTGATAATATTACTTTTTGTTACCATTAAAAGCAAGGAAATCAAAATAAAATTTGGTATAACAAGGCCAACATTTTCTTTGTACGGAATATAATGGGCCAAAAAACATAAAAAAAAAAAAAAAAAAAAAAAATCAAGTATTCAATAGCATAAGCCTTAATTTTAACGTGTTCGCATGTAACATTGGTCGAAAAGGTCTTTCAATTTGAT
>JAVXUM010005377.1:0-10445 GCA_035590655.1 Pouteria glomerata | reverse complement strand
AGACGTGGCGGCATTATTTGTATGGTGAGCAATTTAATGTATATTCAGATCACAAGAGTTTGAAGTATTTATTCACTTAACGTGATTTGAATATGAGACAGAAGAGATGGATGGAGTACCTGGAGGATTATGATTTTGGTTTGTATTATCATCCAGGGAAGGCAAATGTGGTGGCTGATGCTTTGAGCAGGAAGTCACGTAATTTGGCGGCAGCAATGATTCATTCTCAGTGGCGTCTCCAGAAAGACGTTGGTGAGTTTGAATTTTTGTGGGAAGAAGATGAGGAAGAGGGCACTGCGTACTCCAGTGCTAATTGTTTGCAAATGGTGCCAATGCTATAAAAAAGAGTGATTGGAGCTCAACAGAGGGACCAGTATTGTCAGAACATGAATTATTATCTGTCTTCGGGGTAGGAGGCAGAGGGTTGGAGTCTATCCACAGACGGGCATTTGAAATTGAGAGATAAGATATTTGTGCCTGATGTGGATGGGATTAGGGAATAAGTACTTCGGAGTTTCACCATTCTAGATTTGCGGTGCATCCCGGAGGGACTAAGATGTATAAGGACTTGGGACGATAGTACTGGTGGAGTGGCATGAAGAAAGATGTGGCAGAATTTGTGTCTCGTTGCCTGACCTGTCAGCAGGTGAAGGCCGAGCATCAGAGACCGGCTGGGTTGTTACAGCCATTGCCCGTGGCTCAGTGGAAATGGTCACATGGACTTTGTGACGGGGTTGCCGAGGACCAGGAAACGGCATAATGCAATTTGAGTAATTGTGAACCGATTGACGAAGTCGGCTCATTTTCTACCCGTAAGGAATAAAGATTCTATGGAGGAGTGGTGTCAGCTCTATGTTCAGGAGATTATTCGGTTGCACGGGACACCGTTATTGATCGTGTCAGAAAGGGATCCGGTGTTCACGGCTTAATTTTGGCAGAGTTTGCAGGAGGCACTTGGGACTTAGCTATGTTTCAGCACGGCGTTTCATCCGCAGATAGATGGGCAGTCTGAGCGGACGATTCAGATTTTAGAGGAAATGTTAAGATCCTGTGTGCTGACGTTAGGAGGGAATTGGGAGAGCCATTTACCATTGGTGGAGTTTATGTACAACAATAGTTATCAAGTAAGCATTGGTATGGCTCCGTATGAAACTTTGTATGGACGACCTTGCAGATCTCTTTTATGCTGGGCGGAAGCCAGAGAACCTGTAACGGTTGGTCCTAACTTGGTGAGACAGGCATAAGAGAAAATTCAAGTCATTCGACAGAGTCTTTTGACGGCCTAGAGTAGACAGAAGAGTTATGCAGATAAACGGAGACGGCCGTTGGAGTTTCAGGTCGGTGATTTTGTATTTTTACAGATTTCACCAAGGCAAGGTGTGGTACGTTTCGAGAAACGTGAAAAGATTTCTCCACGATATATTGGACTCTTCGAGATTGTGGCGAGAATTGGTGTGGTGGTGTATCGGTTAGCGCTTTCTCCACAATTGGCTCGGGTTCATAACATATTCCATGTTTCTATACTCCGGAAGTACATACTGAACTCTTCTCATGTCGTCAGTTGGGAGGAGCTGGACATTGAGGAGGACATGACGATAGAGAACCTGCCAGTTTGGATTGAGGACAGGCGGGATCAGGTTTTACATGGTAAGACTATCCCGTTGGTTCAAGTGTTGTGGCGACACCATGGAGTCGAGGAGTCCACATGAGAGCATGAGTCGGTGATGAGAGTGAGACACCCATCTTTATTTGAGAATTGATTTGCGTAGTGTGAATTTCGAGGATGAAATTCTTATAAGGGTGGGAGTATGTAACACCTGGTATTTTTATTTGGCATATTTTTGTATTATTTTGAGTAAATAAAAGATTTAAATGGAACGTGTATGAATTATTGTATTTTTCCTGAACTGACTTAGCTCGGAGTGAGATTGAATTGGACAAAGTGGGCCAGGGGCCCGGGTACTCTTTTTTTTTTTTCTTTCTTTTTCCTTCCTTTCTCATTTTTCTTCTTTCTTTTTGTTTTCGTTTCTGCTGGAACCACAGAGAGAGAGAGCAGAAGAGAAGAAGAGAGAGAGAAGAGATAAAAAAGAGGAGAGATAGAGTTTTGAGGCAAAATAATAGTCGATCCGGGGAGATCTCGACGTGCTGATCGACGTGGTACTGTCCGTTTCACGAGATTCGAACCGAGAAGGAAGAAATCAGAGTTTGAAGTTTGGAGTTCAAAATTTTATTCTTCATTTTCTCTAATTCTCTTCAAATTCAAGGTAGGTGGGACTTAGATTCGTGCTCTAGATGTTGTAGGAAGCATTTTGGTATATATATATGCATGTTTTGGTGAAATATGGAAGAAATTGTATATATATGCATATATATAGCTGTGTAGATATATATGCATATACGTTGTTAGATCTTGCATGTTTCTGAATTATTTCTTAAATTGATGTTATAAAAACATGATATTTATGTGTGGGAGTAATTATGTTTGAGTTTTGGGTTGAATCGGGGTTTGGATTAGAAGAAATTGAGATTAGACCGAAGTGGAAGGAACCAGCAGGGGTTCCAAGTTTCGGGCGTCCAGACGGTCATTTCTAACGTCCGGACGGTCGAGTGTTCGGACGGTCAGGTTGAGCATCCGGACGGCCGAGAGCTCAGGGGGTCTGGCATATAAGGGAGTGTCCGGACGGTCGCAGGGGAGCGTCCGGACGGTCGAAGGCCATGTTGGGCCGTCTTGTCTTTTTTGTCCCAGAATGCTTGTTTTGATTCCCGAATTCAATCATTGTTGATTTTAAAGTATAAAATGGGTTAAAATAATAAATGAGAAGAATGTTAATGTGATTTTACATTAAGTTAATGTTTGATTTTATGATTGAGTATATTATGTGCATTGGGATTGGGGTGGTTTCATCCGGTGAAAATGATGAATACGGATTGGCCGAGCATGCCATAGATTGTGACGTGCTGAGACACGATTGTTATATATTTATGAAAATTGAGAAAATGAATTGTGATAACACCGGATGATCCCCAAAATTTATAAACGTAGCTAAAGCGTAGTCATGTGGAGTTGGGACGTTAATAGGGGTTTATGGATGTAATATTTTCCCAGACTGCAGCCGATTGCTTGCTTGAGATAGCGGATGCCTGCCTGAGATAGGTGGATGCCTGACTAGAGGTGTAACACGGTTCTCTAGTGGATGGGCTAGGGGGTGTAACACGGAGCCCTTAAGTCTTTACACCTGTGGGGGTGTAACTCGGTTCCCCACAGGAATATGAGATATATATATATGTATATGCGTTTACCGTGAGCGTTAAAACGGTGTGTTTGGTGGCCGCGTGCGTCTTGGCTAAAAGTCTTGCTAAGTGTCACCCGTCCCAGGATAAGGTTGGGGGTATATGGAGAAACAAGATGCATGGCCATGGTATTTCATCTCATTGCATTGCATGAGAGATGAATATTTATATTATGAGATTGTGTATATATATATGATGTGTTATATATATACCCTGGTGCACACTGGCACAGTCCTACCTACTGGGCTAGTTATCTCACCCCATCTATATTGCGGGTGATACAGGGAGGCCAGGTAGTGAGTATTCCGAGTTGAGTTGACTACTGGATGACCTAGAGACTATTTTATATTATTGAGACTGTTGTATTTTATTTGTGCGACCCGGGTTGTGGGTCCCATTGGTAATGATGACGTATGTTGTGTATTTATTTTATATAAAAATTTGGGACGAATCTAGTGCTCTGATGGATATTGTTATATTATAACTTAACCTTGGCACATGTTTTATTTGTTTCAATTGTCCCCATTTTTCCCATACCGTCTATCTCGGACAATTTATGTTAGAGGCGTGACCATATAGTATTAGAGCATTAGATTGCGATTGTCTAGATCTTGGGCAGTGTGGCCTAGACGTTTCCTTTGTGATAATTTATTTTTGTTGACGTTGGAGCTAATGATGATGATATTTTTGTAGAATGTTTGGACGTGGACGTGGACGTGGACGTGGAAGGAGTGGAATGCAGAGGGGTCAGGCTAGTGGTCAAGATCCCTTGGGTGAAGAGCAGGGAAGGTACCATGAGGTACCATTGGGAGATGGTTTGGTTCCACAGCCGACATACGAGCAGATAATGCAGTTTATGGCGGCTCAGTGGGCCCAAATGCAAGGATTGGGTGTGCCAGCTGCAGCACCTGCTCCTGCGCCGGGAGAGACACCAATAATGAGAATCATAAATCAATTTAAGAACCATGACCCGCCGAAGTTTAATGGCGAGGGTGAACTGATGGAAGCCGAGCGATGGTTGAAAGAAATTACGGAGATGATAGAGACTCTAGGAGTCGAAGAAAATGAGGTAAAGATTAAGGTGGCAGCGCACCAATTTCAAGGTAGTACTGTTCACTGGTGGAAGTCGTATCGAGGGAAAGTAAATGTCCAGATATTGACGAGGGAAGCGTTCAAGACGACATTTTTGGAAAGATTCTTTCCTCCTGTAATGAGGGAAATGAAAGTACAAGAATTTTTGACACTGGAACAGGGGAGTATGACAGTGCAACAGTATGAGAGGAGATTTGCGGAGTTATCATGTTTTGCTCCGCAGTACTTGCCTGATGATAATGCAAAGGCAAGGAAGTTTGAATGGGGGTTAAACATGAACATTAGGATGCAGATCATTGGGATGAGATTTTTCACATATTCTGAAGTGGTAGCGGCAGCTCTCGCGGTTGAGAGAGATGCTGTTGATTTTCGATTCAGGGCAAGGATAAGTCTAGGACAGGAACAGGTCCAAGGGTATGGTTCTGGGTCGAATTCTAGGCAGAGAAAGGGAAATGAGCAAGCTGGGACTTCCAGGAGGAGGTTTCAGAGACAGCAGGAGTTCCCGTATCAGAAGAGCAGTTCTGGTTCAGGTTCAAGATCGTTTGGCGGCCAAGGGCGGCAGCACTTTCGGTTCCCATTGAGAGGGGGATACGTGGATCAGTATGGGCAGAGGCTGTGTTTTAAATATCATCAACCAAGGCATATGTAGTCAAATTGTCCGTTTGGAGAGATGTCTCAGGGGAGTGTTGAGTCAGGCGCTCAGCAGATTGGATCTAATCCGACGCAGCAGTTCCCTATGATTCCTGCACCACCGATGCAGTAACCCATTCAGTAGATTCAGCATTTTCAGCAGTCGCATGCTGGTGGCAGTGGTCAGAGGGGTAAAGCTAGAGGAGATGGCAGTTTCAGTAGTCAGCGGACACAGGGACGTGCCTATGCACTGGCGTTGCGGGATGATGTTCCAGAGTTTTGAAGAGCCGGTGGGTAAGAGTTCATCGATAAAGTGGATTTGTAAGGATTGTGTTCTACAGTTAGGGGATGTGCATTTGTGAATTGATTTAAGAGTTTTGAAGATGAAGGAGTTTGATGTCATTCTAGGGATGGATTGGTTGTCTACTTACCGAGTGACGATTGATTGTCCACTTACCGAGTGACGATTGATTGTCATCGTAAGTTGGTGACGGCTATTCTTCCGGATGGCACGTTGGTGAAGATTCAGGGAGAGGCACGAGCAGTGTTGCCTTCTCCATTGTTGGATTCTAAGTGTATAGGAAAGTTTTCAGCATTATTGGCTAGTTTAAGGTTGAATGAGGATGACTCCGGACACTTTCTTCCAAGTGTTGTCTGTGAGTATGCAGATGTGTTTCCAGATGAATTATTGGAGCTACATCCGCATAGAGATGTAAAATTTTGTATAGAACTGGTACCAGGTGTGGCGCCTATTTCGGTGACGCCGTATCGCATGGCACCAACGAAGTTAAAAGAATTGAAAGTACAGTTGAATGATTTATATTCTCGAAATTTTATCCGACCTAGTATATCGCCGTGGGGAGTATCGGCAGTTTTTGCAAAGAAAAATGATATGACTTTGAGATTGTTTGTGGACTACCGATTGTTGAATTCGGTAACAATTAAGAACAAGTATCCGTTGCCTAAGATAGATGATTTATTTGATCAGTTGAGGGGTTCAGCTTGTTTCTCCAAGATTGATCTTCGATCGGGATACCATCAATTGAGGATTCGAGTGGAAGATATTTCCAAGACTGCATTTCGTACCCGGTATGGTCACTTTGAGTTTGTAGTTATGCCATTTGGGTTGATGAATGCTTCTGCAATATTTATGGACTTAATGAATATGGTTTTTCGATCATTTCTGGATTGGTTCGTGGTAGTGTTCATAGATGACATTTTGATTTATTCTCGTAATGAACATGAACATGAACAACATTTGAGGGCCGTGTTGCAGACACTTCGGGACCACAAGTTGTATGCTAAGGCTAGCAAATGTGAGTTTTAGTTATCCGAGGTGAAGTTTTTGAGGCATGTAGTTTCTGGGCAAGGAATTGCAGTGGATCCATCTAAGGTTTCGGTTGTGTTGGATTGGGCGCGATCGAGGTCTATTTTTGAAATCTGTAATTTCTTGGGATTGGCCGGTTATTACCGCCAATTTATTCAGGATTTCTCTTGGTTGGCTAAACCGTTGACTCAGTTGACTCAGAAAGGGGCAAAGTTTGAATGGGATGATGCTTGCGAGCATGCATTCAATGAATTGAAGAGGAGGTTGACTGAGGCTCCGATGTTGATAATACCTAAACGTGGAGAGGGTTATTCGGTGTATTGTGATACTTCACGTAAAGGTTTGAGTTGTGTGCTAATGCAGAATGATCAGGTAGTAGCGTATGTGTCTAGGCAGTTGAAACCGTATGAGAAGAATTACCCTACGCATGATTTGGAGTTGGCCGCGGTGGTTTTTGCTTTGAAGACGTGGAGGCATTATCTGTATGGGGAGCAATTTCACTTGTATTCAGATCACAAGAGTTTGAAGTATTTATTCACTCAACGTGATTTGAATATGAGACAGAGAAGATGGATGGAGTACCTGGAGGATTATGACTTTGATCTTCATTACCATCCAGGGAAGGCGAATGTGGTGGCTGATGCTTTGAGCAGAAAGTCACGTGATTTGGTAGCGGCTATGATTCATTCTTAGTGGCGTCTCCAGGAAGACGTTGGTGAGTTTGAATTTTGGTGGGAAGAAGACGATGAAGATGGCACTACATACTCTAGTGTAAATTGTTTACAAGTGGTGCTAATGTTAGTAACAAGAGTGATTGAAGCCCAACAGAGGGACCAGTATTGTCAGAACATGAAATATTATCTGTCTTCAGGCCAGGAGGCAGAGGATTGGAGTCTATCCACAGAAAGACATTTGAAGTTGAGAGATAAGATTTTTGTGCCTAACATGGATAGGATCCGAGAAGAAGTACTCCGGGAGTTTCATCATTCCAGATTTGTTATGCATCCCGGAGGAATAAAGATGTATAAGGACTTAGGATGACAGTACTGGTGGAACAGTATGAAGAAAGATGTAGAGGAATTTGTGTCTCGTTGCCTAACCTGTCAGCAGGTGAAGGCCGAGCACCAGAGGCCGGCTAGGTTGTTACAGCCATTGCCGTGGCACAGTGGAAGTGAGACCACGTGACCATGGATTCTCTGATGGGATTGCCGAGGACCAGGAGACGGCATAATGCAATTTGGGTGATTGTGGACTAATTGGCAAAGTCGGCTCATTTTCTACTAGTGAGGAATAAGGATTCAATGGAGGAGCGGTGTCAACTCTATGTACAAGAGACTATTCGATTGCATGGGACACCGTTATCGATTGTGTCGGACTGTGATTCGGTGCTCACGGCTCAATTTTGGCAGAGTTTGCAGGAGGCACTAGAGACTCAGCTATGTTTCAGTACGGCGTTTCATCCGCAAACAGATGGGCAATCTGAGCAGACGATTCAGATTTTGGAAGACATGTTGAGATCCTGTGTGCTGACGTTAGGAGGGAACTATGAGAGCCATTTACCATTGGTGGAATCTGTGTACAATAATAGTTATCAGGCAAGTATTGGTATGGCTCCGTGTGAAACTTTGTATGGACGACCTTGCAGATCTCCATTGTGTTGGGCTGAAGCCGGGGAACCTGTGACGGTTGGTCCTGACTTAGTGAGATAGGCATCGAAGAAGATTCAAGTCATTCGACAGAGACTGTTGACGGCCCAGAGTAGGCAGAAGAGTTATGCAGATAAACGGAGGTGGCTGTTGGAGTTTTAGGTCGGTGATTTTATATTTTTGCGAATTTCACCAAGGCAAGGTGCGGTGCGTTTCGGGAAACGTGGAGAGCTTTCTCCACGATATATTGGACTCTTTAAGATTGTTACTAGAATTGGTGAGGTGGCGTATCGGTTAGCACTTCCTTCACAATTAGCTCGGGGTCATAATGTATTCCATGTTTCTATGCTCCGGAAGTACTTACCGGACCTTTCTCATGTTGCCAATTGGGAAGAACTGGACATTGAAGAGGACATGACGATAGAGAATCTGTTAGTTTGGATTAAGAACAGGCGTGAGCAGGTTTCGCATGGCAAGACCATTCTGTTGGTTCGTGTGTTGTGGCGGCACCGTGGAGTCGAGGAATCCACGTGGGAGCGTGAGTCGGTGATGAGAGTAAGACACCCTTCTATGTTTGATTATTGATTTTTGTATTGTGAATTTCGAAGACAAAATTCTTATAAGGGTGGGAGTATGTAACACCCGGTATTTAATTTGGCATATTTTGTATTATTTTGAGAAAATAAAACATTTAAAATGAGTTTAAATGAATTATTGTATTTTTCACGGGCTGAGTTAGCTCGGAGTGAGATTGGGCTGGACAAAGTGGGCCAAAGGGTCCGGATACCTTTTTTTTTTTCTTTTTTTGTCCCGGTCTTCCCGTTTTTTCTTTCTTATTTCTTTTGGTTTTTGGCTGACCCAGGAGAAGAAGAGAGAGAGTAAAGAAAAGAGAGAGAAGAGAGAAGAGAGGAGATGAGAGAGAGAGACTTGAGGCTGGAAATTAGTCGATCCTGGAAGAGTTCGACGTGGTGATCGTCGTGGTGCGGTCTGTTTCACGAGATTTGAAGCGAGGAGGAAGAAATCGGAGTTTGAAGTTCAGAGCTCAAAGTGATTTTCTTCATTTTTCTTCATTTCTCTTCAAATTAGAGGTAAGTGGGACTTAGATTCGTGCTCTAGATGATGTAGGGAGCATTTTGGTATATATATATACATGTTTGGATAAAATGTGGAAGGAGTTGTATATATATATCTGTGTGTATATATATATATGCATAAATGTTCGTAGATCTTGTATGTTTTCGAGTTATTTCGTAAATGGAAGTAGTAGAATCAGGATATACACATGTGTGAACATTTATATTTGAGTTCTGAGCGAGATATAGCTCTGATTAGATGAGTTTGGAATTGGGTCGAGGTTGGAACGAACCCAGAATGGGTTCCCGGTCTTGGTGGTCCGGACCAGCAGTGAGGTGGTCCGGACCGGCTAGGTAATGGTTCGGACCACCGTGAGCAGTTTTGACTGGGTTGGTCTATTTTGACCTCTTAATGCTTGTTTGAGGTCCCAGAGATGTTTATATGTGTTTTATAAGTGTTAAATGAATTCTAATCCATGAAATGAGATATATGTGAATATATTTTACATTGAGTTAGTGTTTAATTACATGATTAAGCATATCATGTGCATTGGGATTGGGGTAGTTTCATCCGATGGAATTAAGGTGCATTGATTGGCCAAGAGTGCCATGTGTTGATATGATGTGCCGAGGCACGTATGATATATGCATTGATTGTGATGGTGAATATAGTATACCAGATGATCCCTAGATTTGATAAATGCGGCTAGAGCTTAGTCATGTGGAGTTGGGACGTTAATAGTGGTTTATGGACGTGATATCTTCCCGGACTGCAGCCGGTTGCCTGCCTGGGAGAGAGGGATGCCCGACTAGAGGCGTAACACGGCTCTCTAGCGGAAGGGCCAGAGGGTGTAACACGGTTCCTCTAAGTCATACTTGCTTGAGATAGCAGATGCTTACCTAGGATAGGCGGATGCTTGACTAGAGGTGTAATACGGTTCTCTAGCGGAAGGGTAAGGGGGTGTAACACGGTTCCCTTGAGTCTTTAACCTGTGGGGGTGTAACACGGTTCCCCACATGGTATATTAAGATATACGCATTTGCCGTTAGCGCTGCAAACGGTGTGGTTGGTGACCCCGCGTATCTTGGTTGAAAGTCTTGCTAAGTGTCACCTGTCCTGGAATAAAGTTAACATAGATAGAGATTGGGAATATGCACAAGTGTTGCATCCCATCATATTCTTTGCATGAGATTACATTGAAAGTGTTACATGTTGTGATGAGCTGTAAAAACTAGAGAATTAAAATTTAGGAACTACGGTGATCTGATTTCTGAGGTGGGATACGTAGGCAGCTTAGGCATGTGTAGCCTAAGTCCGGTCTATACTGTGAATGGTAATAATTGTATTTGTTCTCTTAAATGAGAATTTAATTATTGGGTTCTAAT
>JAVXUM010005367.1:0-10445 GCA_035590655.1 Pouteria glomerata | reverse complement strand
TTAGGGCCTTTAAACTCTTTGGCTGAACCATTGCACCATGGAGCCTTCAAATGGCCATTCGGCCAAAGCCTTTTCTTTAGGGCCTTTAAACTCTTTGGCTGAACCATTGCACCATGGAGCCTTCAAATGGCCATTCGGCCAAAGCCTTTTCTTCTCCCCCAAAGTTAATCCAATAACCAATTAAATTGTTTTACTTGGCTTCCAATTCATTATAATATACCCACCTAAGATAGGTTAGTCAAATATGTAGGTCCTATTTGATAAAAAGACTTGGACACCTCATACGTTACATGATAATTCTAGAAAATGTCAAGGCTCTTTCCATTCGGCCAAAACATATCTTCCAACCGAATTTGGTTCATCTCCACACCCTTTGGCCGGTTCTAACTTCCTTCTAAACCACCATTGGCTCATATGTCTCTACATATAAAACTTAGTCAAAATTAAAGTCCTTGAATTAGTCAAAATTGGATGGATTGTTTTCACATAACCAAATTGGATTTTTCTTCCTCATGTGACCGGCCACCTCCTCCATCTAATTCAATTCCATGACCAATCACAATTGTTCCACATGTCCTTCCATATTGAAAATGTTCACACCTAAGCCAATTTGAATTCAACTCATGGGACCCACCAATTTAAATAGCTTGGACACCTAATATAGAAAAGACAACCAAATAATGGATACAATTCTAGACCATTCTGCCAAGTGAGTCTTTAACTGACTTCTCCTCTCTTCTTCCACTTCAAGGCCAGTCAAATTGGTTCCAAGTCATTCCCTCTTTGTCCCCTATTGGTCCATGAAAAATTAGTCTAAAATTCATACTTTGACTAGGTTAAATTTGAAGCAAATTCTTCCACCTATCTAATTTTTCACACTTTTTCTTCTAATAACCAATTTAAATTATTCTTTCCTCTACATGGCTGGCCAACTCACCTCCTAATGGTCAAAATTAAGTTATTTCATATTGTCAAAATTGAAACAAAAACTAAACCATATGATGGTCAAAATTGGTCTCAAACTAACCATGTTTAATTGGCTACATTTGGAGTAAACTTTCCACCATTTCACTTAAGAACATAACACTCCTAATTTACACTTTAGATAAATTCCTAACACTTTAAGGGAACATAATTCTATTCTAACACTTTAGAAAATAATCCTCCAACCACTTAAGATAAATTTATAACATTTTGAAGCAAAATAACTTTCTTTTAATACTTAGAACCAATCTTCCAACCACCTAGCCTAATTTAGACAATTAGGGGTTCTAAATTACTAAACCGTAAACTAATGTTAACTGAATTTATTTAAGGGTCTAAACATGCTCATATTTTCATTTTCTTTCATCAAAATTGAGTACTAGGAGTATCCCCTAACTTAGAATACAATCATCTCCCAAAACATGAAAAATTCTTCACATACACTCATCCTAAAATTTAGGGTATTACATTTCCTCCCTAAACAAAATTTTAGGTTTAGGACATCATCTAAGGATTGGGATCACCTCTTTGCCACATAATCACCTCCAAGATAAATTTTAAAATCATAGCTTACATCTGTCTCAAATTTTTCGGGATATTACAACCGGACCTCAAACCATTGGTAACTTAATTCACCTTGAACTTCAAAAATGTTCTTGCTTTCTTTTTCTTTAAACAAGACCTAATTATAATTCTTATTTCATGATCTAAAACGCATAGTCGTCCTCGAGGTATTTTAAAAATCATATCTTATGTTTACTCAAAAGTTTGGGGTATCACAATTCCTACTTTGCCCCTAATCTCCTCGTTTTATAACTCTAACTCTTTTAGTGATCCCGCACATCCGTCTTAGCATTCTCATCTTCGTAACTGCCATTTTTTAAACATGATTATACTTTATTGCCCATCACTTTGATCCATATAAAAATACTGGTCTTATTGTCACTTTATAATACTTTCCTTTAACCTTGAGGGGAAACTTTCGATCACACAAAACACATGAAACACTCCTCCATTTGGTTCACCCGGCCTAAATCCTGTGACTTCCATCAGTGTTAATCCTTCCATCCTGCTAAACTATAGATCCAAGGTATCTAAAATTTTCTTTTTTCTACAATCTTTTGAGTGCCCAAACTTACTTTTATACTACTTGTTATCCTATTTTGACTAAACTTGCATTCCATATATTCTGTCTTGCATTGACTTAACCTCAACCCTTTTGCCTCTAACGTTTCGTGCCACAATTTTAGCTTAGCATTCGCTCATTCTTTCATCTCATTTACTAAGACAATATTATCTGCAAACAACATACACTATGACACCTCATCCTGAATATATCTAATAATCTCATCCATAACTAGGGCAAATAAGTACGAGCTTAACACTGAGCCTTGATGTAGACTAATCGTGATAGGAAACTCCTTAATCTTTCTACCAGTCGTCCGTATAGATGTTCCTACTCTATGATATATGTTCCTGCTCTATGATATATGTCCTTTATCGCTTCAATATATGCTACATATACTCCTTTCTTTTCCTATACTCTCCATAAAATCTCCCTAGAAATCCTATCATAGGTTTTTTCCAACTCAATGAACACCATATGTAAATCTTTTCGACCTTCTCTATACTATTTCATTAACCTCCTCAGGAGGAAGATAGCCTCTATGGTTGATTTGCCTGGCATGAAACCAAATTGATTCTCTGAAATGTTTGTTGTCATTCTTAATCTTCTCTCAATAACCCTCTCCCATAATTTTATCGTATAGTTAATTAATTTAATCCATCGATAGTTCACACAGTCCTGAATATCTTCCTTGTTCTTGTATATGGGTATAAGAATACTTTTCCTCCATGCATCAAGCATTTTCTTACTCCGTAACACTACATTAAAAAGTTTTGTCAACCAACTTATGCATCCTCCCCCAAGCACCTCCAAACCTCAATAAGGATACCATCTAGCCCGACCACTTTTCCATTCTTAATCATTTTCAATACTTCTTTTACTTTTTCCCTACTGATTCTCCTATAGCACATATGATTCAATTCTTCCCTAGAATTAATAAGCTGCTCCATCTGTATGTCACTATTGTTACTTTCATTAAATAACTTGTAAACGTAGTTCTTCTAGCGTTCCTTTATCTTCTCTTCCTTTACTAATACCTTTCCATCTTCATTGTTAATGCATAAGTCTTTGGTCCGCCTATCTCTGGCTTTAGCAAGCTTGAATATCTCTTTCTCGCTTTCTTTAGTGTCAAGTCGCTTATATAACTCCTCGAATGCCTTTGCCTTAGCCTCGCCAACTACCTTTTTGGCTTTTTGTTTTGTTTTCTTATATCTCTCCAAGTTCACCTCATTTCTATCTTTATGGATTTGAGGCTCCAAATAATAATTAATTAAAAAATATTTAAAGAAAAACTAGTGTTTAAAAATTTAGGAAAACTAGTGTACCTTACAGCCAAGTAGCAAGCAGCCCGAGGTTTTGGATCATTAACAGAATACCACACAACTTGGGTGCAAGCAGCTCGAAGCTTCAGCTACCTATATTTCAGTGTTTTTAAAATTCCTCAATACCTCGTAGCTTGCTCGTAGGCAATGCGAGACTTCAACCTTCATTTTTTTGGCAATTTTATAAAGTTTAAATCAGAATGAAATATTTAAAACAACAAATACATACAAATTCCTTACATCATAACATGTATATGTATAAGAAATTTCTTTTTTAACCAAACTCAAAGTATTAATTGATTTAATTTATTTATAAATATAGAATATGCTAACATGCTTAACATATATGCCTAAAAATGTGGATGCTCACAATATAAACATTCTCTTACAACTTTTCATACTAAAACATAGAATTTCATAAAACAAATATATAATCAAAACATGCTTTATGTTTTCCTATTCATGCACACATTCAAACAACAAAATCTTACAATGAAACTAAGAAAGATAAACTCATATGCTACTGAACCTACCCCACTACATACGTAGACGATCGGGGTGTAAAAGCATTAATACTAACTCAAGTTGGATCTTCTTATAAACTCTCTAGCGAACTTTGAGCCATACCTGGATTTGACATGAATGTGCTTTGAAAAAGGTTATAGGAGATTCCCCTATTCTTTTTCATTACATGATCTTGCAAGAATTACACGAAGGCTCTCCTTTCTCTCTTTCTCTATCTAAGTCAGATATTAGGGAAAAATTTGGAGGCTATGTGTGAAGAGGTATATATGAACAACTAAATATCCCAACTCTCACTCACAGATACATGAACCTCTCATAACTCTTCCATCAAATCCCACCACAAGCTTTGCATAGAAGTCATGTTTTGAATTTCCTTCAACTAACCTTTAGCTTCCTTCATACTTCATTAACTCCTTGCCACACACCCAGCCAACATGTATATACTTCCCCTTCATCTAACCAAAACACATGCATTTCTACTCTCACCCAATAGAAATACAGCCACCTTTATTAATATTTATATAAATACACATGCATGTACACAAAAATAATAATTACTACGCTTAAACATTAAATAAATACATATGTCACACTAAATAAATCTAAAAAAATAGAAATTAAGATACAAATAAAATCTAAATTAAATTAAACACAAAATAGGGGTCTTTACGTAATCCCTCCTTATAAAATTTTCGTCCTCGAAAATTAAAACAATAGAAGGTGCAATAAGATCAAAAAAATAGATAGGGATAACGATTTCTCATATCCTATTCACACTCCAAGTCAATTTTTCTATTCCATGATGCTTCCACGTCGCTTGTTCCAATTGTATCGTCCTCCCTTGGAGAACTTACTCACGAGAATTCATAATTCTTATAGGTTTTACCTCGTAGGAGATATCCAAATTGACCTTAAGCTCTTCTTAATTTAAACATACGATAGATTAGGGATGTACTTCCTTATCATGGACACATGAAATACAACGTGCACCCAAGTTAGTCTCGGTGGCAAAGCCAAATTATATGCCACCTCACTAACCCAAGCTAACACCTCAAATGGCCCATTAAACCTTGGTGATATCTTCCCCTTACAGCCAAATTGGAACCGTCCCTTATGTGATGAGACCTTTAGGAATACATGGTCTTCCACCTTGAACTTTAATGATTTACGTATTTTATCAGCATAGCTTTTCTGATGACTACGCTTTGTCTTAAACCTCTATCTAATAACTTTGATCTTCTCTGTTATCTCTCGAACCATCTTAGGTCCTAACAAAGCTGCTTCTCCAACCTCATCCCAGCAGATAGGAGATCTACATAGTCTGCCATATAATGCCTCACAAGGTGCCATCTTGATGCTGGACCAATAGCTATTATTATTGATAAACTCCATTAACGGAAAATGCATCTCATAGCGACACTGAAAATCTAGCACGCATGCTCGAAGTATGTCCTCTAATCTTTGATTTATATGTTCAGATTAGCCTTTCAGTCTGAGGATGATAAGTATTACTGAACATTAACTCCGTACCTATGGCTTGCTAGAGCCTATGCTAGAAACAAGTTAAAATTGGAGCTCCATGTAGCCTCACAATCTCTCTTTTATACGACCAAGCCAAGCTGTCTATGGTATCAGTTAAATAAATCGGTAAAAAGTGAGCTAACTTTGTTAACTTATCCACTACCACCCATATGATGTCATGCTTCTTAAGAGACTTCGGTAAATTAGTAACAAAATTTGTTGTAATTTTCTCCTACTTCCATTCTGAAATAGGTAATGGCTGAAATAATCTTGCTAGCCTCTGATGTTCTACTTTCACTTGCTTACAAGTCAAATAGCTACTGACAAACTCTACTACATCCCTTTTCATCCTAGCCCAAAAGAACTGACGATGGATATCTTGGTACATTTTTGTTCCACCGAGATGTACTGCAAACTTGAAGCAATAAAACTCCCTCAAAATCGCAACCCAAACTAAACTTGTAACAAATAATCTTTCCTAAAATCTTAACCCTCCATCTGATCTTGTCGTCCAACCAGGTATACCCTCATCACTGCCTATCTATACCTAAAATTCATTTGACTCGATATCAATACCTTGAGCCTCTATAACTCTTCCTAACAACGTAGGCTGAACCACTGTAGAACATAAAATAGCTCAGTCATTGGCCCCCTGATAATCAAGCCTAAACTCACCTAAATGATCTATCATCTTCCATTCCCATACTATCACATTAACCAAAGAGGCATGGTTCTCCTTGCTCAAGGCATCAGCAACCACATTAGTTTTACCCAGATGGTAGTGCAATTTAAAGTTAAAGTTCTTCATGTACTCAACCCATCTTCTTTACCTCAGATTCAGATCCTTTTCAGTGAAGAAGTACTTTAAGCTTTTGTGGTCGGAGAGGACTTCAAATTTCTCCTCATAGAGATAGGACTTCAAAATTTTCCTCATAGAGATAGTGCCTTCAACTTTTGAGCGCAAATATAATAGCTGCCAACTTAAGATCATGCATTGAATAGTTTTTCTCATGAGTCTTTAGCTGCCTAGACCCATAGGCTACTACATTCTCTAATTGTATTAAAACACAGTGTAACCCTTCCTTAGATGTATCACAATACACTACATAACCTAATCTCTTTTATGGGATTACAAGCACTGGTGCAATTGTCAATCTCTCCTTTAACACTTAGAACAAATGTTCATAAGCTTTATCCCACACAAACTTAACCCTTTTTCGAGTCAATCTCATCATTAACCCAGCTAGCCGTGAAAAGTCCAACTCAAGCCCTTGGTAGTATCTTGCCAGCCTCAAGAAGTTACAAATTTCAAACATAGTTGTTGGCCTTCGTTAATCCATAACTACTTCAATTTTTTAAGAGTCCATTGCAACACCCTTACCTAAAATAACATGCCTGAGAAATTTCACCTCCAAGAACCAAAATTCAGACTTACTAAGCTTAGTATACAACTGGTGGTTCTTCAAGGTTAGAAGGACAATCCCCAAGTACCTCTCGTGTTCTTCTTTTGATTGTAAGTAAACTAACACATCATTGATGATATAACCACAAACTGATTTAGATATTTACTAAAAATCCAATTCATCAAGTCTATGAACACTGTTGGTACATTTGTCAACCCAAATAGCATAACAAGGAAATCGTAATGGCCGTACCGAGTCCTAAATACTGTCTTGGGGACATTGTCTATTTGTACCCTCAACTGGTGATAACCTGACCTCAGATTGATATTTGAAAAGAAAAGTAACCCTTTTAGCTTATCAAATAAGTCATCAATTCTCAGTAAGGGATATTGATTCTTGATGATGACTCTGCTCAGCCTTCT
The DNA here is from genome assembly GCA_035590655.1 of Pouteria glomerata. Lineage (NCBI taxonomy): Eukaryota > Viridiplantae > Streptophyta > Magnoliopsida > Ericales > Sapotaceae > Pouteria > Pouteria glomerata. Next base: position 3,142 of record JAVXUM010005367.1, on the reverse strand, counting down.
ATAATTAATGTACATTCTAGGTGTGCCATCTTTCTAGGCTGTAAACAGTGCAGATGCACCGTATGGAGATGTTTTAGGTCTGATAAATCCATTAGAAATTAGATCTTCAATCTGAGTCTTTAACTGGATTAACTCTGCTAGTGTCAATCGAAAAGGTGCAATAAATATTGGCTCAGTTCCTAGAGCTAAGTTAATTGTAAACTCTACTTCTCTTTCTAGTGGCAAACCAAACAAGTCTTCTGCGAATGCCTCTGGAAACTCAGAAACTACTCATAGTATCTTAGTCTCACGCTGTTCCCCATCTTCCACTGCCAAGTAGGCAAACAAACTACAAAGGTTCACTCGTCCTTGCCAATCTAGAAAAGGCAAAGTTCGTAGTTTGTAGCAATCTTCTATAAACTTCATCACATCCCTCTCAGGAGTATGCAAAGTTACACGACCCTTAGAAGTGTCAATAAATAATTAGAAGGCTACCAATCTATCTATTTCGAGTGTCACATCAAAGCTGTCCATCTTTAGTATAATGAAATCAAAGGAAGACTGATAATCATCTATTGAGGCCTTTCTCTTTATTGCCATCATACAACCCTGACAAACTCTATCCAATTGAGAGTGGCCTCTAATTGGGGTCTCAACACATAAAGGTGGTGACACGTATTCAATAGATAATCCAAGTACAGACACATAATTCTTAGATATAAAGGACTGTGAAGCTCTTGTATTAACCAAGACAGTAACATATAATGATAAAACTAAAAATGTACCTTTAACTATAATAGGCTTAACAAGTCCATCATTTAGTGCTGTAACAAATACTTTTCCTTGAGTAGGAGCTATTAGTGGTCTCCTCCTTCTCTACCCATACTGTGGACCACCCTAGGCATTGCCCTGAGGTCTTAGCTAAAATGATTCTAGTAATACTACAATGCTACTGATCTATTATTCAAAACTAACTACGCTACCTACTAAAATCTAGCTGCACTATTGCCCTGAGTGTTGTTTTTGGAGATATGTCCCTACTGCTCACAAGTGTAACACATTGGTAGTCCTGACCTTTGTTTAACCTGTGACTCGAACCGTTGCTCAATTCTAGTCAGATCATTTCTCAATAGGTAGAAATACTTCTTGTGTCTTGGTTAATGACAAATGTCGCACACAATCGGCCCCTGAGACTATGCTTTGCTAACTAATTGAGTAGGGGCCATGCTTGCCTACTAAAAATGCTATGGCTAGGACTCACTGTCTCCCTTCCTATTCCTCTTCTTATTTCTACTATCTGATTGCAGAACATTGCTTTTACTTTGTTTGTTCTCATTTAAAGCTTGAATGTCATTCAAATCTTTCTCAATGGTCATCGCCTGGCAAGTCAAAGTTTTGTAATCATACAAACCTAATAGGACAACTCTGCTTCTGATTGCCACCCTCAGAGCCCTTTCAAACCGTCTGCATCTGTACTTCTTTGTGGATACCAGTTCCAGAGCATAAATGAAGAGAGATGCAAATCGTCAGTCTTACTCCAGCACAGTCATGATCCCCTGTGTTAATGCCATGAACCCGTCTATTTTTGCATCTTTGAGAGCAATAGGGAGAAAATGCTCACCGAATAACTCTTGGAATCTTACCAAGGTCAAGGTTGCAACATTTTAAGAGCTCTCCTTTGAACTCCACCATAAAGTCATACTACCTATGAATTGAAAAATGAAAAAGAAGATCCTCGTCTAAATGTCTGTGGTCTGAAAGGCCTTGAGGATTTCTCGCACTGACTGAGAAATCCCTCAGCAATGTTAGAGTCTAGTGTGCTATCGTAACTGGGGGGTTTCATCCTTCTGAAGTGCTCCAAAGAACCCGCTGACTGATTAGGTACTGGTGGAGGTCCCATCTGTTGTCTACCTTTTACAAGTACTACCATTGCTACTACCATTGTGCATGAAAGTGGTTGGATCAAATGCTACAGGTGTCTAAATTGAAGGCTGTCTAGATTGCATCTCCTTTTATTGTGGCATTAGTCCACCCCTAGCTGAGCCTCAAAACTTGCATTGGCATTAGAACCATACTTGTGGGTTAAATTTGCATGAACATCCTCAACTAATGCCCCATATTTTAAACCATCTTGAGCTCCACGACCTCTAGGTCATCCACATTCTCTGTCCCTAGTAGATAATGCTACTTTCGGTGCCATTAAGCCAGAGATAAGGAAAACAACACATAAGATTCTAAAATCTAATATTTCAAACATCAAATCATATGTAACACTTTCAACATATAATCCTAAAACCATAAAATTCTCACTATCTCTAGGTATTCTTAAACCTAGGCTCTGATACCAAGCTGTCAAGCCCTGAAATCCATAATCTAAGAATGTAAGGACTAAACCCCCAAACCACCACAAATAAACATACATTAAACACTATTAAGCGGAAGCAAAATAAAATGTAATAGTCACTACAAGAATTTTTTGAAGGTCTATTAAATGCCACAAAATGGGCTATAAAACAATATGTCTCAAACCAGGCCCAAAACTAACTATTCAAGAAAATACATGAAAATAAATAATAAACATCAAATGCTCAGCTAGTCTATCTTAAGGATCTATCATAAGCATCTACTCTAACAAGATCAACTATAAAGGGGTGAGTATTAAACCACATGTGCTTAGAAATAAGCATTAAGTTTATATTTCTTAATCATGCAAAGCAAATAGCACTTGTGCAACTTTAAATTAAATAAAACTCTTATATCAATTTCACATTAGTATCACAATATCCATTATCATCATGTCGTTTTAAATTAGATAACAACTTAGCTATAAGTGCGCAATCTCATGCTAAACAATGCACATTAACTTATTCACAATACAATCACTATATCATACTATGGGTTAGGTACCCTGTAAGGTTAGTCTATGACCATAGAACTAAACTTAAATAATTTAGATAGCTCCAGTCCTATAGTCTTAGTCTATCACCGGATAGGCCTGCTCACATAGTCTTAGTCTATCAAATCTTGCTTTATTAGGCTAAATATATGCTAACGTAAGCTGTATACATACTTTATAGGTGCTTGTCGTTCCACAATGTGGATTTTACACCCCAAGTGCAAGGTGGTTCGATGTAGCAATTTAAATTTATAACGGTGAAGTACC
>JAVXUM010005353.1:0-10446 GCA_035590655.1 Pouteria glomerata | reverse complement strand
TTTTTATTTTGTGATTGTTTAAATTTTTCAACCATTGTTATAAAACATTAAAAAAAAAAAAAAAAAAAAAAAAAGATGACTTATAATTTTACTTGGATCAATCATGCTTTTATAACCGAAATGAAATATAAAACATCACACTTAAACATGTGATATTTACATATTTTTGTAGTAATGACGATTGTAGCTAAGGTTGGAGCTAGCGGTCGTCCCGAGACTTTACGGACGGAGGCTGCTAGTGTGAAGCATACCAGTGTCAATCCTTAGGAGAAGCAAATGAGAACCATACAAGCTTAAATACAAGGAGTACTGGAGGTGGTCCTAGTGCCAAATGTGGTGGAATATCTTATTAGTAAGACTAACTCGCCATTCTCTTAGGTAGTAATGGCTTGACCCTTGCCACCAAAATTTAAGATGCTTATACTTGATTTGGTTAAAAGATGAAAAGATCCACTTGACCATCTTGAAATGTTTAAAACCTTCATGCATATACATGCATACGCCGATAAGATCAAGTGTCAAGTGTTTCCTATGATGCTCAAAGGCCTTACTAGACTATGGTATACTTCACTCCTTCTTACTTCAATCAGCTCTTTTACACAACTTAAAAGCTTACTAAGAAATTTCGTCAGTAGCTGAAGACCTTGGTCCACCTCATATCAATTAAGCAAAAACCTGAAGAGAGGCTTCGAGAATACCTCAGTCGCTTTAATAATAATGCACTCGAAGTAAAGAAGCAGGAACCGGGGATCAAAGTTCCATTGATTCATCTATCTCAAATAGGGAAAAAACTGAATCAAGAAGGGGTCAACTGAGCTCGAAAGGGGTAGCCGATCGTCGACTAAGAGCTCTGGCTGGCAACAAAGCTCAAGTTTCACACTGGTCCACTCATAACTTACAGTTCTGATAAACAGTCACTCACTTTTAATAGTTATACGGTCCCAGAAGATGATCCAGAATTGGGTCAAATTATGGTTTAACAAGATTAAGTCACGGCACGATTACTACATTTACCTAGCTTGCAAACTTTTTATGGGTCATTTTACTAGGGGCAGAGGTAGAGGAGACCCGCTACCCATCTCTTAACAATCTGATAGGGCAAAGATGAGACATTAAGGAATTATGTTGGAAGATTTAACAAGGAGATTTTAAAGGTAGATGAGACAGACAGTAAGGTGGCCATCATCGCCTTTATAAGTAGGTTGTGGACACCTAGATTCATGGTTTCATTAGTGAAGAAGTTCCCAACTGATATGGCTGAGCTCATATTCTGAGCTTAGAAGTACATCAATATGGAAGACGCAATGAAAGCAAAAAAAGAGAGTGATGGGACAGAAAGTTCCAAGGTGAATAAAAAGAGGCCAAAAGAACGTGAGAATGGTTGAGATAATAGAATTTTAAAGAATTGAGGGTATGATAATAGATCAGACTCGGGCCCAAGATAGTATGCCAATGGTAATTTTATTCCTCTCAACATGAGATTGGAGAAATTTTTTTTTTTTTTTTAGATTCAGAATGACCTAGCCTTGAGGTGGCCAGAAAGATCGAAGACACCAGCAGATAAGCGATCCTGAGCAAAGTACTGTAGATCCATAGGGATCACGGGCATTATATCGATGACTGCTTTGATTTGAAAAGGCAGGTCAAATAATTAATTTGGCAAAAAAGGCTCAGTAGGCTCATGGCTGGTCGGGACAACAACATAAGAGCAAATTAAAAAAGTCTCAAATGAAGAAACTCTAGGAGATAAAGTCCTAAACAACAAAACCCCAACTAAGCACGATTGAACCAATAGCTAATCAAAGAAATAAGAGTAATTTCTGGTAGGTTTTTGGAAAAAAGAGAATCTTCAATCGCAAGGAAAAAGTATACTCGGGAGGTGAGCCGAGTAAAAGAAGTGATAATAGCAAAATGACTGATCAAAAGACTCCGATCGGAGCAATAATCAATTACTTTTACAGAGGAAGAAGCTGAAGAGGTATACCAATCTCATGATGACCCACTTGTTATTTTAACAATAATTAGAAACTTTAAAATTTGGAGGATTATGATCAATAGTGGGAGTTCAGCAAATATTTTATATTAGGGACATTTGAAAAGATGAAGATTGGTAAAGAAAAATTATAACATGTTTCTTTTCCTCTAATCGTCTTCACAGGAGACCGAATAACTTCACTCGGCTCCATAGTGTTGCCAGTTACTTTGGGAGATGAACTACACCAGGTGGCCAAGATGGTCAGTTTCTTGATGATAGACTACCCTTCGACATATAATGCCATTTTGAAAAGAGCGTCATTGAATTAATTCAAGCAATAACATTTACCTATCATCTAAGAGTTAAATTCCCTACTAAGAATGGTGTGGGGTGCACCAGAGACAACCAAAAGGTCATAAGCAAATGTTATGTCTTCACTGAAGATGGATTCTTGTAGAGAGACCCTATTCATAGAGGAATTAAAAGTCAAAGATGACAAGGAATTAAAGATAGGAGAGCCCGTAAATGACTTTGAGAATGTTATGGTTAGCAGCTTAAGTAAAACGGAGCTATCAAGATAGGTTTGAAAACTCCTGAACAACTAAAATAAAAGCTGAGGAAATTCTTGAGGAAAAATGTAGATGTCTTTGCCTAGTCCCACAAAGATATACTAAGCATCGATACTCTAATAGTAGCTCACCACTTTAATATCTTCCTGGGGGCTAAACCAGTCAAGCAAAAGATGAGGGTGCTTGTCGCCGAGTAGAATGAAGCAATCAAACAGAAGATGGATAAGCTTTTAAAAGAAAAATTCATTTGAGAAGTTCATTATCTCACCTAACTATCGAATGTGTTCATGGTGAAGAAATCTAATGAAAAATGGCAAATGTGTGTATATTTCATGGATCTCAATAAGACCTACCCAAAAAATAGTTTTCCCTTACCCGTAATAGATCTGCTAGTTGATTCTACTATAGTCATGAGTTGCTATCATTTATAGATGCCTTTTTGGGGTACAATCAAATAAAAATGGCTGACCATGATTAAAAGCACACTGCTTTCATCACAGACAAAAGTCTATATTACTACAACGTTATGCCATTTGACCTAAACAATACTGGGGCAATATACCATAGACTAATGAACAAAATGTTTAAAGACAAATTGGCAAAAATATGGAAGTGTACGTAGACGACATGCTTATTAAGAGCAGAAAGACTAATTCTCATATTATAGATTTATAAAAGACCTTTGACAATTTGAAGAAGTACAAAATGAAATTAAACCTAACAAGTGTGTGTTTGGAGCAGTATCTGGCAAGTTCCTCAGCTTCATGGTGTCTAGCCGAGGAATAGAGGCCGATCTAAAAAAAATTAGGATAATAATGAAAATGAAACCCCCAAGAACGACCAAAGATGTGCAAAAAATTGTAGAAAGGATGGCAGCGCTGAGTAGATTTATTTTTCAATCTTCAAACAAGTGTCACCCCTTCTTTAAAGTGCTTTGAAAGCTTTTGAAAAGACAGAAGAGTGTGATGTAGCTTTCTAGCAATTGACACAGTATCTCGGGTCGGTGCTATTGCTTAGTTAGACCATCTCGGGAGAAAAATTATAATTATACCTATCTATTTCAAGTGTGACAGTGCGTTATGTGCTCGTCTGAGAGAAAGATAGAGTGTAAAAGCTTGTGTATTAGCAAGGCTCTTAGGGAGACAGAAGAGCATTATCCTAAGATGAAATCGACGGTCATTACTTTTGTAACCATAGTACAGTGACTCAGAGCTTACTTTCAAGCTCATACGATCATGGTGCTTAATGACCAGCCCTTCAAGACCATTCTGCACAAGCCTGAATCTTCAAAAAAAACTCATGAGGTGGTCTACCGAATTAAGTTAGTATGACATTCAATACAGATCATGGTTGACGGTCAAATGATAGGCAACTACATACTTTAAAGCTGAATTTATAACCTACCCACATAGCCCACCTAAAAAAGATGATACATAAGTGACCTGGATACTCAATATTAATGGCTCATCTACCCAGGCTTCAAGTGGCACGATATAGTCCTTGTATCTCATGGTGGTCATAAGATTGAATATGCCTTACATTTCAAGTTTCCCATCTCAAATAATAAAGTTGAATATAATGCACTAATTGCTAGTCTCTGCATAGCTCAAAGAATGTAGGCAAAATAAATAATAATCTAGAGTAACTCGTAGTTAGTGGTGGAGTAGGTATAGGGGGCCATGAAATAAAAAAAGAAAACATAACTGAATGATGTCAAATGGCAAAAAGTCTATCCAGAAAGTTTTTTAAGTTCTAACTACAAAAAGTTCCTAAACTATAGAATGAGAAAGCAAACCGACTGGCAAGAATTGCATCTTCTAGGAAAATAAACAGAGGAAGATAGTAAATTGGCCAAACTGATTAGAGAATATTTGGTAAGTAAAACTCAGGAGGTAGATGTAATAACCTAGATTTTTTTAAATGAAGGTGTGTGGTAAATTTTACATGTCTTGGTGACAAGTTTGTGTTATAAGTTAGGGGATAATTCTAGAATTTAATTTTTTGCTTAAAGAAGATGAAATAAGAACATGCTTAGAACCTAAAATAGATTAAGTTAATATTGGTTTAAAGTTTAGTAATTTAGAACCCTTAATTGTCTAAATTAGTTTAAGTGGTTGGAAGATTAGTTTTAAGTGTTAAAAAGACTTAAAGTGTTAGGAATTTAGCTTAAGTACAAAGAGAATTAATTGTTTTAAAGGGTAGGATGGTAATTAGAATTCAAGTATGGAAGAAGATAAAAATATGTAAGAATGGCCGGCCATATGGAGAAGAAATGCTTAATTTTGACCAAGCAAAGTGGCTAATTTTGACTATGATACATACATATATGTATATAAATGAATGGGGGGTAAAATGGAAGAAGTTTGACCAGTCATATGTGGGAAACAAAGGCTTAAGTCGGTTGGAAGGATGGGTTGGCCGAATGGAATTGTCTTTGCCATTTCTTAGTTTGTTTGTTTGTTTGTGAACTTGGTGTCAAGCTTGTGGGTCCAATGAATTTAATTAAAAGAAAGCTTAGGTGCTTGGGTATTAATTAATTAAAAGATATGTGGGAAGATTGTGATTGGAGCATGGAACCAACTTGGAGAAAGAGACAAACTTGGCCAAACCACCATTTAACCATTCGGCTAAGTATGGCGGGGGCATTAAGACCATTCGGCCAAGGCAAGAAAAATGAGAAAAAGCTAGACCAAAAAGAAATGAAAGAAATGAAAAGAAGAAAGAAAGGAAAAATGAAGAGAAGAGAAGAGAAAGGAGAAGAAAAAGAAAATTAAAGAAGCAAAATTTAGATAAGAAAAGAGGTAAGTTTTCTTATGTTTTGTTTGACTTGCTTTCAAGCAAAATTAGGTTAAAGTCTTGAGAGGAAAAACTAAGTAAAAGTAGGGTTGGAAATTGTTTTACGTTATCTTGGTGAATTGAATTCAAGAGGGGAATCAAAAGCTTGAAGGAAAGAGCTTGAAATTCCTAAATTGAGGAATTATGGTTAAGTTCATTCTTCTTGATCTTCTTGAAGATTTTGGCCAAAGATTGAAGTAGGGAATTTCTACTTCACTCAATATATATATATACATATATAGGTATGTTATATGAGTGTAGGAATTGCAAAATTTAGAGAATATGATGAATTAGAAAAAAAATTTTGCAAGACTAGTGTTGGTGTGAACTTAGAGTGCCTAGAAACATAGCTAGGGTGATGGCTGTAAATTTCAAAATTTTGGCACCATAAAAATAGAATTTTTGTGATTTAAAACCCTAAGTTTCAACTCAATTTGACTCCTTAATGTGTGCTGGAAATTTGGTGTGAAAACCTAGCATTTTGGTGACTTAGAAACCTAGAATTCAACTAGATTTTGTACCATGTTCAAGTGTTGGAAATTTCAGAATTTCGTTATACTTTTGGACCCTAATTTACACTTAGAAACTTTGTTTAAAAGTGGAGGAAATGAACCTAATTAATGTGTACATAATTGTTGTTTCCTTTATCTACTTAAAATAGACAAAATAGTGTGTGAAGAAGCTGAAAATTTCTACACCTTTATGCTTGTTTAAATCTGAATTCTTCCATGTTTAAGTTGATTTAACGAAGTTGGAGATTGGATAAATGAATTGGTGTTGTGTTGTATGCTTACCTAGTATGTTTGTATAGCAAATTGGAAGCTAATATGATAGTATATGATATTATCATTGCAAGTTAGTGTGTGGATATATGATATTCATGCAAACTAATAAACCAAAAATGTGTACATAATGGAAAAGAAATGAAATAGTTGGTTGATTGTTTGGCCGGGGTTTGGATTACAGAAAATACGAAGGGTCTTGAGATACCCTTGAGTTGAAAGTCCCGGAACCTGCGCAAGGTTTAGTTTTCATGCCAGTGGGTTAGTAGCCCACAACATATTTAGTGTACCTATGGTGTATCATTGCCCTGGACCGTAATCCTAAAGCACGTTTAGTTATGTGTTCAAATTTATTTATAGCCTATCGTTGCCCTGGGCCGTGACCCTAAAGCACGTTTGGTTATGTGCCCACTCCCCGATGATTGTGTGCAAGATTGTTGTGAAATAGAAAAGTTACTAAATGGAAATATAAGATGAATATCTACAAGTTGATAAAACGTTGTTAATTGTTGATGATGAATGGTTGTATTATGTTGATATTTTGTGGTTTATGAATTTCTGAAATATTTGTCTTGGATATATTTAATATGTTTTAAATGTGCATACTTTGCATTATATATATATTATTGTGGAGTAGCGTAAGCACACGTCGTTCGTGCTCACGTCCAGGTGACCTAAAGCAATAATAGAAGATGTCTATGGCACACCTGTAATTGCTGACAAGTTTATATTTTGATAATGTACATTGTAAACTTAAGGAAATGCTAGTTATTTTGATTTTTGGGAATATAAAGACCATAAGGTCTAGTGATGTAAATTTAATAAAAATGATGATAGTTAGTTTGTCATTGGTACTTATATTCTAGTTTGTAAGTCCCATTGCGCGATCGTTGTGTATGCTCTGATATTGTGACCAGGTTATTCATGATATGTATATTTATCACTCACTTCTCTGGTACTCGGATCCGGGGCGTGACAGTAGAGCTCTAGCTAAAAAAATTTGAAAGCTGGCTACTATTGGCCCACTATGGAGAAGGATGCTCAGGCATTATTAAGAAATGTGATAAATGCCAAAGATTCACAAGCATTCTGAGGTAACTAGCTCAGGAGATAATGCTAATCTAAAGTCCTTAACCCTTTGCTCAGTAAAGAATTGATATAGTTAGGCCATTTCTATTAAGAACATGATAGAGAAAATTCATGGTGGTGGCAATCGATTACTTCATCAAATGGGCAGAAGTAGAAGCCTTGCCAACCTTTACCTAACAGAACATGAAGAAATTTCTATGACAAAATATAGTCTTCCAATTCAAGATACGTAGAGTGGTTATCACAGACAATGGCAAGTAATCTGAAGGAAAACAATTCAATAAGTTATGTGAATAATTGGGCATTAGCCATCATTATTCATTGCCTGAGCATCCTCAAGCAAACGGAAAAGTGTAAGTCACTAATCTATATTTCCTTGAGATTATTAAGATGAAACTAGATAAAAAAAAAAAAAGACTCTCTGTGCATATGAACTTCCTAACATTCTATAGGTAAATAGGATTATTGAAATAGTTACAACTGGATAGAAACCATTCTCTCTCATATTTAGGACAGAAGTAGTTATTCCTGTAAAAATTAGGCTTCCTAGTCCAAGAGTATAAAATTTCAATCTAGAGGAAAACAGAAAGATGGTGAGCGATGACATTGATCTTCTTGAAGAAAGAAAATTGCAAGCTATTATCAGAATGACATTTTATCAACAGAAGAGACACAAGTATCATAATTCCAAAGCTTGCCCGAGAAAAATTGCTTATTGGGACTTAGTATTGAAAAGGGTAAATTAGGCAATGAGAAATTCTCAAAAGGGGAAGCTTAGGTCAAACTGAGAAGGACTATATGAAGTGTTGGGCTTTACATGAAAAATGACATACTAATTAAAGATACTTGAAGGCAAAGAATTACCTCATCCTTGACATACAAAACATTTACGGAAGTACTATGTGTAAAGTTGAGTTACAATTGTAATTTGATGCAAAATTATGAATAAAATTCGACATTTAAGCAAATTTTTATGGTAGATAATTTCTACAATCAAATAATATTACTTGGTTCATGTGATTAAACAGTGCAAAGATCCTACTTAGCTTACATGGCTAAGTAAAGCAAAGATGGCTCACAAGGCCAATGTCTAAAAATGGTAGAAGTAATCTTACTCAATTCATGTGATTAAGTTGTACAAAGATCCTACTCGGCTCACATGGTCGAACAGAATAAAATTGGCTTAGGAGGTCAATGCCTAAAAATGGTAGAAATAATCTTACTCGGTTTACATGACCGAGCAATGAAAAGCTCCTACTCGGCGCACATGGCTGAGAAAAAAAAAGATGACTGAAGAGGTCAATGCCTAAAAATGTCAAAAATAATCCTGTTCAATTTACCCAATCGAGCAGTGCGAAGATCTTGTTCGACTCACATGGTCGAGTAAAGCAAAGATGGCTCACGATACCAATACTTAAAAAGTAGATGTAATCCTATTCAATTCGCGAGACTAAGTAAAGTTAAGACCTTGCTTGGCTTAAGCAACTGAGTAGTGAAAGGATGAAAGAAATTATAAGTAAAAGCACAAGTAATACTCCTTAAATTTAGAGACTAAGTTACACAAGAAGGAAGTTTACGAGAGAATAAGACAAACATATGACACGGCAATTAAAGCTAAAGTGCAGACTATTTACATTCCAAAATCAAAAAGCTAGATTCAAATTTAAAAGTTTAATACGTCAAAGTACAAAAATCAAGAAGCGATTAGTCATAACGAAATTAAGTCGTAGGGTTCTTCGATTGAGCGTCTTCATCCTCATCACCTCCTTGACCATCTTTAATGACTTTAGCCATTTCTTAGTTGACCAGTTGAAGAATGGTGAAGTTTTGGTTAGGGTAAAGAAAAGAAGCCTTTTGCCGAGTAACTTCAAAAGCCTAGACAAATAGGAGCTTAAGCAAGTCTTGGAATTCGTCACTAATTGTTCCTCTGACTTCATCAGTTGCTCAGAGATATCTGTTGTCTTTTTATCCTTCAAAGTTAAAACAAAGGCAAAATATTTCTTTGCATCCTGCAACTAGGAAATGACTTTGTTCTTCTCTTCTTCCATAGCCTCTTTCTCAGCCATAGCAACTTCTGTTTCATGAACAATAGCTACGCATCTGGCTTTGTGGACCTCGACCTCTGCTTCTAATTTTTTAATTTGTTATTCAACTTTTAGCATCTGCACCTCAGCCATAGAGAGTTAGGTGGCCATCACAGCTACTCAAGTAATGGCTTATGTAAAGTAATAGAACTATTAAAATACAAAACAGAAAAAAAAAAAAAAGATGAGGGAATAATAGGAAAAATGGAGTAAGTAATAAGTAAAGTATCTACACTTTTAACATCGTGATTAAGATCTCAAGCAAGTTGACGAGTGTTAACACCTTATAGCCGAACGAGCTCGTTGTCACTATGCATCCCTAAGATTATATCCCAGGCAAACTAAGAGTTGTCAATGAGGTTTGAAAACCTAGAGTGATGATCAAAGTGCTCACCTGATGAGCATAGCCTCTTAAAATATCTTCATAAGAATAAGAGGAAATGATCATAGGATCTTTTTCAGTGGCTCGAGGTACAGGAGAATTATCCCCATCCCCCAAGTTTCTACCAGTGGTTGGTTTGGCTTTCTTTAAGCTTTTACCCTTAGCTATTTGTTTACATTTCTTTTCCAGGCAATTTAAGTTGAAAGACATGGCTATTGAGGGAGTTAGCTAGGATAGGTTATCCACGAAAAAAATAAAACACAATTTAGTCCCAAAAAAAAAAAAAAAAAAGAGTATGCAAAATCTAGACACACTTTGCTTATGTTCGGCTGTAAGAGCCTCCCAGGTCAGCTTGAGACTGAGCATGTAGGTGGCCAATGACTCAACATTAACCAAAATCTTAGCCTCATGAACGTTATAGTCTTAAACGAGCTGTACTCTCACCCTTAACTCATCAGAAAATTGGGCTGGGTTTGGGCTGATCAGAGTAAAAGAGAAGATATAAGTAGAGTGAATAATGCATGATTCAAAAAAAAAAAAAGAAAGAGTCTGTCGTACCTTAGTTCGTCAGACAATTCCACTATCTAGGGATCCTGACGACTGTTAGGTTGGAGGTTGATTGTACTGTAAAAAGTACAATCATAAGCTTTAAATTGAGGATTTTATGTGAATTTATATTTTAAATGAATAAAAATATGAGTTGAATTGCATTAATGGAGGTTTATGTGTG
>JAVXUM010005342.1:0-10446 GCA_035590655.1 Pouteria glomerata | reverse complement strand
AAATTTTATATCCCATTATAATTCACTACTAACATGCACAAGCAAGGCAACTCATTCTAGCTTCCCAACACTTAGAGCAAATTAAGGAACATAACCTTTAGACACACCAACCTATAATCTCTTCTTCAAGGAGAGTAAATTCATGGTTCCACTTCATTCAAAAGATAGGGGTATCACATTCTCTCCTCCTTACAAAAATTTCATCCTCGAAATTTTTTACAATACTTAGAAAGATAAAACTCTTTACATGACAATTAAGAAAACAAGGAAGGAAATCGATCTCGTATTTCTGCCTCGCGCTCCCACGTTGACTCATCGATATTGTGGTGCTTCCATAGTACTCGAACCATCGGAATCGTCTTGTCTCGTAGCACTTGGTCTCGAGTGTCTACAATTTGGACCAGTTTCACTTTGTATCTGGCGTCTGAGTCGACCCCTAACTCTGCCCAATCCAATACATGAGAAGGGTCCAGAAGATATATCCGAAGCATAGAAACATGAAATACTTTGTGCACACTAGAAAATTGTGGTGGTAAGACTAAGCGGTAAGCTACCTCACCCACCCTTACTATGACCTCAAATGGCCCGATGTAATGGGGAGACAACTTCCCTCGTTTGCCAAAGCGAAATTGCCCCTTTTGGGGTGAGACCTTTAAAAATACATGGTCCCTGACTTGAAACTCCAGTGGCCGTCTCCGTTGGTCCGTGTAACTTTTCTGTCGGCTTCTAGCCGTATCTAACCATTGTCTAATAAGCTTTACTTTTTCATCTGTCTCCGGAACTACATCAGGTCCAATCAAGGTCGCTTCTCCAACCTGTGTCCAGCACACTGGGGAACGGCAAGGTCTCCCATATAAGGCTTCAAAGGGTGCCATGCCAATGCTCGCCTGGATAACTATTGTTGTAAGCGAACTCCACCAGTGGCAAGTGCTCTTCCCAATTCCCTTTGAAATCCAGAACATAAGCTCGAAGCATATCCTCCAATACCTGAATAGTTCTTTCTGACTGACCATTTGTTTGGGGATAAAAGGCTGTGCTAAAGCATAATTCCGTCCCCATTGCCACTTGAATACTTTACCAGAAACAAGAAACAAATCTGGAATCTCGGTTAGAGACGATAAAAATTGGCGTCCCGTGCAACTTCACAATTTCACGTATATATAACCGGGCCAAAGGAATCCATTGAGTCAGTCATCTTCATTATCAAGAATGGGCTGATTTTGTTAATTCGTCCACAATCACCCAAATGGCGTCACAACCCATCCTCGTCTGCGGTAACCCTGTGACAAAGTTTATAGTCAAGTACTTCCATTTCTATTCAGATACAGGCAAAGGCTGTAATAAGCCTGCTGGCCGTTGATGCTCTGCCTTTACCTGTTGACAAGTTAGGCACTTTCCCATGAACTTTGCCATATCTCTCTTCATCCCAGCCCAGTAAAATTGTCTCTTTACATCATGGAACATCTTCGTGCCCCCGGGATGTACTGCTAATCTTGACTGATGAAACTTTCTCATAACTTTATCTCTGATAGCTGAGGGCACAAAGAGTCTTCCCTGATACTTAACCACTGTCTCCTCCAGTGTCCAACTAGGCAAATCGATTAGTCCCTCTATCTTCTGATAAATCTCCTTTGTCTCTCTATCAGTTCTTTAGGCTTCAATCACCTTGTTCACCAAAGCTGGATAAGTCACTGACGTGTACAACATGCCCTTCTCTACCTTATCCTCTAGGGCCAAAGCAAATTCGTTGAGTGCCCCTAGCATTTCCAACTCCTTCAAGGCTAGGTTGGCCACCACACCTCGAGTCTTCTGACTTAATGCATCTGCCACCACATTGGCCTTGCTGGGATGGTAATGAAGATCAAAATCATAGTCCTCCATATACTCCATCCACTGGCATTGCCTCAGATTTAAGTCTTTCTGAGTGAAAATATATTTGAGACTTTTGTGATTAGAAAAGATCTCGAATCTCTCACCATATAAATAATGCCTCCAAGTCTTAAGTGCAAAGATTACGGCTGCCAATTTCAAATCATGTACGGGATAGTTGTTTTCATGATTCTTTAATTGTCTAGAATCATAGGCCACCACCCTTCCGTTCTGCATCAAAACACACCCTAGTCCCTCCCGTGAAGCATCACAATAATCAGAGTAACCCACTCCTCTTTCTGGGATAGTGAGCACTGGGGCGGTGGTCAGTCTTTTCTTGATTTCTTGAAATGCCTTCTCACAAGCTTCAGTCCACTCGAACTTTACCCCTTTCCTCATGAGTCGGGTTAATAGAACTGTCAGCCATGAAAAGTCAAGCACGAACCTGAGGTAGTATCCCACCAACCCGAGGAAGCTTCATATTTCAAAAATGGTTCTTGCCTGTGACCATTCCAGGACTGCTTCAATCTTAGAGAGTTTAACTGCTACCCCTTCTTTGAACAATGCGTGCCCCAAAAATTTGACTTCTTTCAGTCAAAAATCACACTTACTGAGTTTAGCATATAACTGATGGTCTCTCAGCCTTCGCAGCACTAGCCTCAGATATTGCTCGTGTTCCTCCTCTGACTTGGAGTAGATTAAGACATCATCTATGGACACCACCACAAATTTATCTAAGAATTCTCTGAAGACCCGATTCATTAAATCCATGAAAATGGCAGGTGCATTAATTAATCCAAACGGCATCACTAAGAACTTGTAATGGCCATACCGAGTCCGAAACACCGTCTTAGGGAAATCTTCCTCTCGGATTCTCAATTGGTGGTAACCCGACCGAAGATCGATTTTGGAGAACATAGAAGATCCTTTCAACTGATCAAACAAGTCATTAATCCTCGGTAACAGGTATTTGTTCTTGATGGTTACCCTATTCAACTTTCGATAGTCGATACACATCCGGAGTGTCCCATCTTTCTTAGCCGCAAATAAGGCCGGTGCACCCCAGGGTGAGGTGTTCGGCCTAATAAAGCCCTTGGCCCTTAACTCTTCTAGCTGACTTCTCAGTTTTTCTAACTCTGCCGGTGCCAACCGGTATGGAGGGATAAAAATGGACTCCGTGCCCAGTATTAATTCAATACTAAACTCCACCTCCCATTTTGGTGGCAACCCCGGCAAATCTTTTGGGAACACATCAGGAAATTCATCGACTACCTTAGGTAATTCAGCTTTCTGTTCTTCATCTTCCTCTTCCAACACCATACTAACAAATAAAGCGCACAAATCGGCCTTTCTACGGTTCCTCCACGAGGACAACTCAGACATTATACACTGATCCACCAGGAAACGGATAGAAGTGCCTTCAGGAGTACATAAAGTCACCCTTCGGTTGGGGCAGTCAATTATGGCTTGATAAGTTTCAAGCCAATCCATTCCCAAGATAACATCGAAGCCCCGCATTTCCAATACAATCAAATCCGTGGGGACAATCACTTCTTTCTTATCAAACATATCTTCTACCCGAAGTTCACACTCTTTCACCACGGATGTCAACGAAGAAAATCTGGTGGTCGGTGTTTCCACTAATAATAACAAGTCCATAGGACTAACCTCTAATCCCAGCGCAGATACACATTTAGCAGAGATAAATGAATGGGAAGCCCCTGTGTCTAACAATACCATAACATAGGAAGAACGTACTTGAAAAATACCTCGAGTAATCAGTGGCTCTGCCGATACTTCCTGCTGGGTCATGGCAAACACTCTCCCTTAAACTTGATTGGTGAGTGGTCTGCCACCTCTCTGGCCTGACAGAGCTCCTTTTGGGGGTTGAGATGCTCCACTCTAGGATGTCCCTGTTAAAGGACCTTATTGTTGTGTTTATTGCTGGGATGTCGATGCACGACTACTTTGAAAACTCTGGCCTCTTGGCCCCATTCTACCACCGGCACCTTCTTACAGTTGGGGACAAAATGCCATGTTTGCCCACATCGATAACATACCCGTTATCTACCGTAGTCCCACCTCCCAGTCGACTTGTGGCTTCTGTCATTCCTCGCAATTAGGGGCATTCAGCCTTCACATGCCCTGGCTGCTTGTAATTATAGCAAATGGGCTACCTCGTCTCCATTCTTCTGGGTGGCCTGGAGGTCACGCTGGTTGATTAGGCTGGCTACCTCTGAGAAGAAGATGCACCTCCTTTCTGTCTTTTTCTAGCTTCCCCTTCTGGCTGCTCTCCTCTACCTTTACCACGACGACCTTCAATCATGGTTTTAGTTTCCAACAAATCCCTCTCCACCGCCATAGCTCTATCCACCAACTCCTTATAATCATTAATGCGGAGCATTACCATTTTATTGCGTAGAGTTGGCTTCAAACCCCATTCAAATTTCTGGCACTTCAATCGGTTGGTGGAAATTAACTCCGGTGCATATTTAGAAAAATCAGTGAACTACCGCTCGTACTTAAGCACCGCCTATTCTTCTAGATCAGACTAGCAAATTTTTCCCGCTTTGCAACCCGCAATGATTGGGGAAAGAAGTGATCTCTAAACTTCTCTTTAAACTGATCCCATGAAAGCCCACATGTCCCTAGCTTATTTTATACTCTTCTACCATGTTGAAGCTCGCCCCACCAATTTAAAGATAGTCAAAGTGATACAAGTGGCAGGCTCAGTAATCTCCAGGGCCTCCAAGATCTTTTCACATTCATCAAGAAAATATTCAGCCATCTCGGTGTCTGCCACACAGTCATAGCTAGGAGGCTTCATCCTCCTGAATTACTCCAAATTACTTTTGCTAGCACCCGCTTGTACTTGTGGTTGGAGTGCTGTTCTTACTCCTCCCGTCATTGTGGCCAAAGCAGTGGCCAATTGTTGAAAAAAGGCCCCGGTGTCAGCTGCAACAGGTTGAGGCACTTCTGGTGTGACAGGTGGTGCCGCTTTACCTTGGGGCATTGGTGGTATTTCAGCCAACGCACTATACTCCGCCTCCTGTTCTTACGGAATGGAGGCACTAACTTCATGCCCTCACACTGGGGCATCCGCTACTCTCTTCCCTCTGCCACGGCCTCGTCCTCGGCGTCGGCCTCTTCCTCTTTGTTCTTGTCTTGGTGGCATTCTAAGTAAACATAAGAGAATGCACTATGGTAAACCTTCCCAACAGATTAAGAACAATATTACATCGTGCTAAAGTAACTCGAGAAAACACATCCTTTCAATGTCACGTAATCATGCATTATGAATTGTAAAGCTTCTCATGTCCCTAGGTAGTCTGATCTAGGCTCTGATACCATCCTATCATGCCCTGGGTCTGGGGACCCGAGGGCTAAGTGAAAATCATACATCACATAAAAACCTGGTCATCATATCAGAGCAAGGATATTGGTCACGCAACAGGCCCACAAAATTTTCCTTACTATATAAAGGTTGAGATTTGTCAAAACTTGTACCTAATAAAATAACTTGTGCAAAATATAGATACGTTGCCAAATAACTATGCAGCGGTTTTACAAACTAAGCATATTAGTTTATCAAAGGCCACACACCCGGGCCAACATTAACAACTATAAAAGTGTAAAAGATCCAATATTTTGAAAAGTTATGAATTTATACATGTCTCGGCCTTAAGGCCATTACAAACCCAAAATCAAATGAAATATATGTACTTAACAATGTTTCCTCAAAACACATTTCATGAAATTGAAAACTAGCCCAGCTTTTGCAAAGACATAGGCATCTCTTCCCTTAGCTTTTACTTTAGGTCCCTCCTAATTATCCTAAATGGGTCCTGCATAGACATCTGCAGGGACGTGAGCACGGACGGCGTGTGCCCACGATACTCACCATAATATAAATATGATATAATGCAACAATAATAACCCAATATCCATAACATGATAGCAAATATCTCAACTCACAAGTCACAAGCAAGTTTCACATGCTTTTTCATGTGTCTGGGGTGCATTATCAACATTTAAACCATTAACTTGTTCATGTTGTGTATGCATCACATATTAATCTTTCACACAATCATCAGAGATTGGGTACCAATCCGGCGTGCTTGTTCCAGGCGACGCTACGCCCCTGGTTTTTTTAGGATGGCAACCCAGGGTGACGCCACGCCCGTGTGTATGCATAAGCCGATACACTGCCCTCATTTCGTAGGCTACTAACCTACTGGTATGAACCACCAAACCCTGCACAGGTTCCGGGACTTTCGATCCAAAGGTATCTCAGACTCTTCTTATTTTTCGTACCCCACAACCTCTAGCACACAACCAATCATTTCATATTCTTTGAGTCCTAAACGTCGTCTTGGAGACATCTTCTTCTCGGATTCTCACTTGATGATAGTCCGACCGAAGATCGATTTTGGAGAACATAGAGGATCCCTTCAACTGATCAAACAAGTCGTCAATCCTCGATAATGGGTATTTGTTCTTGATGGTTATCCGATTCAACTTTCGGTAGTCGATGTACATCTGGAGTGTCCCATCTTTCTTAGCCGCAAATAATGCCAGTGTACCCCAAGGTGAGATGCTCGGCCTAATAAAGACCTTGGCTCTTAGCTCTTCTAGCTGACTTCTCAGTTTTTCTAATTTTGCCGGTGCCAATCGATATAGAGGGATAGAAATGGGCTCCGTGCTCGGTATTAATTCAATGCTAAACTCTACCTCTCGTATCGGTGGCAACCCCGGCAAATCTTTTAGGAACACATTGGGAAATTCATCGACTACCTTAGGTAATTGAGCTTTCTGTTCTTCATCCTCATCTTCTAACACTATGCTGGCAAATAAGGTACACAAGTCTGCCTTTCTGCGGCTCCTCCATGAGGGCAGCTCAGGCAGTGTACACCGGTCCACCAAGAAATGGATAGATGTGCCTTCGGGAGTAGACAAGGTCACCCTTCGGTTAGGGTAGTCAATTATGGCTTGATAAGTTTCAAGCCAATCCATTCCCAAAATAACATCGAACTCCCGTATTTCCAATACGATTAAATCCGGGGGGACAACCACTTCTCTCTTGTCAAACATATCTTCCACCCGAAGTTCACACCATTTAACCACGGACGTCAACGAAGAAAATCCGGTAGTTGGTGTTTCCACTAGTAACAACAACTCCATAGGGCTAACCTCTAATCCCAGTGCTGATACACATTTAGCAGAGATAAATGAATGGGAAGCCCCCGTGTCTAACAATACCACAGCATAGGAAGAACATACTTGAAAAATTCCTCAAGTAATTAATGGCTTCGCCGATACCTCTTGCTGGGTCATAGCAAACACCCTTCCCTGAACCTGATTGGTGGGTGGTCTGCCACCTCTCTGGCCTGACGGAGCTCCTCTTGGGGGTCGAGATGCTCCACTCTGGGACGTCCCTACTGAAGAACCCCGTTGCTGTGTTTGTTACTGGGACGTCGATGCACAGTTACTTTAAAAACTCTGGCCTCCTGACCCCATTCTCCCGCCGGCACCTCCTTGCAGTTGAGGGAAAAATCTCTGAATATGCCCTGTTCGCCCACACTGATAACACACTCGGTTATCTACTGTAGCCCCACCTCCCGGTCGGCTCATGGCTTCATTCATTCCTCGTAGTTGTAGTTATTCAGCCTTTACATGCCCTGGCTGCTTATAGTTATAACAAATGGGCTACCCCGTCTCTGTTCTTCTAGGTGGTCTGGAGGTCAAGCCGGTTGATTGGATTGGCTGCCCCTGGGAAGTAGATGCACCTCATTTCTGTCTTTTTCTGCTTTCTTCTTCTTGCTACTCTCCTTTACTTCTGCTATGACGGCCTTCAATCATTGTCTTGGTTTCCAACAAATCCCTCTCCACCGCCATGGCTCTATCCACCAACTCCTCATAATCATTAAGGCGGAGCATTACCATTTTGTTGCGTAGAGTTGGCTTCAAACCCTGTTCAAACTTCTGACACTTCAAGCGATTGGTGGAAATTAACTCCAGTGCATATTTGGATAGTTCAATAAATTACCGTTCATACTCAAGCACCGTTATATTCCTCTAGATTAGGCCGACAAATTCCTCCCGCTTTGCATCCCGCAATGACTGGGGGAAGAAGTGATCTCAGAACTTTTCTTTAAATTGGTCCCATGAAAGCCCCACATGTCCCCAAGCCTCTTTTATGCTCTTCCACCATGTCGAAGCTCGCCCCACCAATTGGAAGGCGGCCAAAGTAATGCAAGTGCTAGGCTCAGTGATCTCCAGGGCCTCTAAGATCCTTTTACATTCATCAAGGAAATGCTCAGCCACCTTGGTGTCTACCACACCGTCATAGCTGGGGGGCTTCATCCTCTTGAATTGCTCTAAGTTACTCTTACTCACACCCGGTTGTGCTTGAGGTTGGGGTGCCGCCCTTACTCCCCCACCACTGTAGCCACAATAGTGGCTAATTGTTGTAAAAAGGCCCCGGCATCAGCTACAACAGGTTGAGTTACTTCTTGTGCTACAGGTGGCGCCACTTCACCTTGGGGCATTGGTGGCATTTCAGCCACCGCACTATGTTTCGCTTCTCATTCTTACGGAATAGAGGAACTAACTTCATGCCCTCGCACTGGGGTATCAACTCCTCTCCTTCCTCTTCCATGGCCTCGACCTCTTCATCTTTACTCTTGTCTTGACGGCATTCTAATTAAGCATAAAAGAATGCACTATGGTAAATCATCCCATAAGGTCAATAACAATAGACCAGTAAATCAAGAAAACACATTGCTTCAATGTCACGTATTCATGCATTATGAAATGCAAATGTTCCTATGTCCCTAGGTAGTCTAACCTAGGCTCTGATACCATTCTGTCACACCCCGGGTCCGAGGACCTGAGGGGTGAGTGTAAAACATACATAGCATGAAAACCTGGTCATCATATCAGAGCAAATACATTGGTCACGCAGCGGACTAACAAAACTTCCCTTACTATACAAAGGTCTAAATTTTGTTGAAAGGAACCTGATAGAGTAACCTATGCGAAATATACGTGCTGTTAAGCAACCATGCAGCGGTTTTGATAAACTAAGCATACCATCTTATCCCAGGCCACCCACCTAGACCCACATTAGGCAATATAGAAGTGTAAAAGATCCCATATTTTGAAAAATTATGAATTTACACATGTCTCGGCCTTAAGGCCATTACAAACCCAAAATCAAATGAAATATATGTGCTTTACAATGTTTCCTCAAAACATATTTCATGAAATTCAAAACTAGTCCAGCTCTTGCAAAGACATGGGCATCTCCTCCCTTAGCTTTTACTTTAGGTCCCTCTTAATCATCCTGAGTGGGTCCTACATGGACATCTATAGGGACGTGAACACGGACGGCGTGTGCCCACGATACTCACCATAATATAAATATGATACAATGCAACAATAATAACATAATAGCAAATATCTCAACTCACAAGTCACAAGCAAGTTTCACATGCTTTTTCAAGTGTCTGGGGGTGCATTATCAACATTTAAACCATTAACTTGTTTATCTTATGTATGCATCACATATTAATCTTTCACACAATTATCAGGGATTGGGTACCGATCTGGCGTGCTTGTTCTGGGCGACGCTACGCCCCCAGCGTTCTTTAGGATGGCAACCCAGGGCGACGCTATGCCCGTGTGTATGCATAAGCCGATACACTGCCCTCATTTTGTAAGCTACTAACCTACTGGTATGAACCACCAAACCCTACGCAAGTTCCGGGACTTTTGACCCGAGGGTATCTCAGACCCTTCTTATTTTTCGTACCCCACAACCTCCAGCACACAACCAATCATTTCGTTTTCTTTTCTTTCCATTAGGTTTGTAAGTTATGTATTGAGTGCATATGTAGCATAAATCCATTTTATGATTTCATGTTAGCAACACAAGTCCTTCAATGGGTTTTCCCACCTATCATGCATTTAAACTTAATCAAGACGATGTAAGTGCTTTTGCAAATATCATTACCTCAACCCAATTTCCATGCATTAAAACAAGTTAAATGTTACATGCTATAATCAAGATGGCACATATATAAAATGAAAGAGAGGGGTTTCATTTACGATGCTCAATGTCACGCCCCGAGTCCGGGGACCCAGGGAGTGAGTATAAGATAAGCATAATATGAAACGCGCATTACCGGATCAGAGCTAGCGCATCAGTCACATAGTGGACCCACAAAATAAAACTACTATATAACGGCCTAAAAACTGGATCTAAGGAGGGTACCTAATAAATAACCTGTGCAGTTATAAATATCATCCACACAATCTCCATCATCTAAACATTCCCATTCATCACAGGTAATCTAAAGAAAGCATTAAACCATCCACTATAATGATCTCTCTTGAAAGTATACAATTCAAGGCCTTATGGCCATTACAAAATGTATGTGCAAGCAAAAGAATATATATATACAATTTATGCTTTCTCTCTTTCTCAAGTACATCGATAAAAGAAAACTCGTCCAAGCTTAGATGGCAAGCACACCCTCCTTCAAGTCCCCCTACTCGTCCTGTGTGGGTCCTGCA
>JAVXUM010005285.1:0-10450 GCA_035590655.1 Pouteria glomerata | reverse complement strand
CATCACTACACGTCTTATACATCCCAACTAGGTTGGCACCTATAAGAGTGACTGTCATTTGCAAATATTACTTTATCTATGCATTATTATCATTTATCACTAGATCCACTAGCATGTTCTTCTCTTTCACCTAAATACATGGCATCAAAGTTAACAGCAAGTTGTTCTTTTTCGGCATCTTCTTGTTGTCTATTTTCGGCGAGATACCAATCTCGTAAACACATTAAAATTTTTACTGTTAGAGGGGCCAGTTGACTTCTAAATTGACTAAGAACACGTCCACTTGCACTTAACGCTTGCTCGGATGCTACATCAAACCATTGGGTTTGATTTGAGGGCATTGACCAACCAACCAGGAAGGAAGCCAAAAAAAAAAATAGGGTCATTCGGGTCGGGTCGGCTGGGCTGGATGGGGCCGGGTCTCGGGTCGAGTCATCTCCGACCCAAGCCCTAACCCGGATGTTCAGGGTCAGGTTAGGGTCAGCGTACGGACGGGTCGGGTCAAGGTCGGGGTCGGGGCAATTTAGGGTCGGGCCCGACCCTTTTCCATCACTACCTATCAAACAATTGTCATTCTTTTAGATGCATTCTAAGGCCTTTGGTTACAAACATGGTTTTTGCCTTTTTTTTTTTTTTTCGTCGTCATATATTACTTTTTTCACCAAAATTTATTTTACTTTCAAAAGTTATAACTTTTGGGCATATTCATCGCATTTGTAAAAAAAAAAATAAAAAAATAAAAAAATCATGTTCATTTAGGTAAAAGTTAAAAAAATAAAAATACCAACCTTTCTGTTATTTTTTTTATCCAAATGGATAATTTTTACTTGAACAGATGCAAATTTTTTTATTTTTTATTTTTTTTATGAATGTCTTAACAAGATTAAAAGTTGTAATTTTTAAAAAGAAAATTAAATTTTGGTGGAAAAAACCATATATATAAGACCTAAAAAAAAAGGCTACAAAAAAGCTAAAACTAAATTTTTATCAAACTTAGCCTTTTGTTGTATTTGAGAAGGAAAAAAAATTAATTTTTTTGTTGTTAGCTTTTTATTTTTTTATTAGTTTGATATTTTTATTTTTTATAATTTAAAAGAAAATTAAAAATGTAAAAACAAAGTCAAAAAATTAAAGTTTCATTTGGTTTATTATTTTATTTTTCATTTTTTGTTTTCCTTTTTTATTTTCAATTTTTGAATTTATTTTTTATTTTGCGCTTTTGAAAATAAAGAAAATAGCTCAAAACATATTTGGTCACTTGTATTTGTAAATTTTATTTTAAAAAACAAAAAATATGTTAACACATAAAATTAAAAATGACAAAAAATCGTTTTGAGTATTTTTAATTCAAAACAAGAAAAATAAAACATTTTTTATTTCTTTGTTTTGAGATTTTTAAAATATAAAATACATAAAATAGAAAATCAAAAATCAAAAATCAAATAAAGGCCACCTAAATAGCTAGAAGCTTAGTAGGTAGCAATGTTACTAAAGTCAGAATTAGATAGCTTTTTCTTTGTTTTTTTGCTTTCCAAACTCACCTAAGGCTTGGTTTAGGTGTCATAAACCAGTTTTTTGTTTTTTCTTATTTTTGTTTTATAGGACTTTTTCCATGAAAATTTGATTTTTGTTTTTAATAAGTTTTAGTTTCTAGACAGTTAATAATAAGTTTTTTTAAGTTTATTTTAAATTGAATGTGAATTTTTTAATTTTTTTTAAAATTTAATAAAAAGTAAAAACCTCAAACTTATTTTATTTTTATTATGGAAAACTAAAAAAATAGATATTTATTGAAAATATTTAATTTTTTACATGATTAAGTATATAAAAATAATACAAATTAATAATTTTATTTTACCTCTACAAATTCTAACTTTAAATACAATGAAGATAAAGAAAATTTGACTACATATGTATTTTCCGCTCTATATATATAACTAATATTTGCCTGTGCCAAAGGCACACAATTGAATCCTAACCATTGATAACATAAAATAAAATTTTAGTCATTGATAGAAATGTATATATTTATTAAATCAGCTGAGTTGATTTGTTATATTGATTTACGTAAGAAGTTACTTATGTTAAGAATTGATAAATAACCAAGAAAAATTAAGAATGAAAAAGCGCTAGAGCTTATCAAATCACAATTTTTAGAGATTGTCATTGAAATTTAACAAATCTAATACAATCCTATTTGTCAGAAGTTATTAGTTGTAATTTTTGATACATTTGATGAAGCAAGTAATAATTTTTAATAATTTTTATAACTTTTGAGTATTTGGTAAAATTTTTGATAATTTTTAAAAATTTTTAACAACTTTTGAGTTAAAAAATTAGTATAATTAAATAAAAAAAAAAAAATTAATTAAACACTCTAGAAATAAAAATTAATAATTTTTTATTAAAACTTGTTCCTCCAAACGGTGGTTGGAGATTCCATGCTCCAAAGAGCTAATTTATAATGACCGTGGGAGAACTTGCTCTACCAAAAATACTTTCATTCACATATTTTTTTCAGAGGTTAAAAGCGGGGACGAATTCAAAGTTTGACATCTGGAGAGTAAAGGGTAGTTTACCACCGCTAAAAATTTTCAAAAAAAATTTGCAACTTTGTATCATAAATTAACATGTGACATTTTAGTGGTTAATTTAATATTTGATAAAAATTTAAAAAATTGAAGAAAATTTAAGAAAAGTTAATTTTGTAGTTGATAGAGAAAAATTAATTTTGTATTTAATTTCTTTTTTTTAATGAGCCAAAGGCTTCTAAGATTGAAAAATTATAAATGTTGTTAGAAGTTTTTTAAAAAATTTTGAAGATAAATCTCAAGTATTATTTAAAACTTTTATGAGGCTCGTTTGTAGTTTCAAAATTTTCTAAAAAGTTTCAAAGGTTTATAATTTTTTTAATTAAATTTTATCATTTGTTATTTTTATATTACTTCAATACTAATTTTTTATTTTTCTTGAACTTTATCCAAACTTCTAATATTATAGACCTCTAAGAATTTTAAAATTTAAGATGCAAATCGTTCTTCTTTAGATGTGTATGTCATCTTATAATTTAGATTAAAATATAAAATTTATTAAATTTATTAAACATAATTGAATTTCAAGAGTTAAAATTAGTTAGAAAAAAAATCATTCTCAAGAGTTGATAGTGAAATGCTAAAAATTTAATAATATTCTTTAAGGGGTGATTGTAACGTGGTCGGACAGTCGTTTTGATAACGTGATGCTTGAACTCTTTGACTCTTTGCTTGAGACTTGCAATGTACTATCGACTGGGCGATGAACACCCTATAACGATTAAATTAGAATTTATAAAGAAAAAAAATAAAAGGTCAGAAAGTAATTTTGTTAGAATTTTAGTAAAACAAATAATATTTACCCCTTTTTTTCATTATTCCCGTATTTATAGTTTCTCGGTATGTGTGGTCCTTTCGTACAAAATTGCATCAAAATCAGAGCCTTCATAATAGGTAGTGGGTAGGTGTACTCTGCTTGTATCCTCCAAAACGTTGTAAAAAAGATATTTCAATTAGATGTTGCCGGGTGTCCCGTCATAGAACATGCCACGTTTCCTAATACCCCTTTTGGATAGATACAAAATATTTGTTGTTTTTATTTTTATGTTAAAATTAAATATATTTTTTTTTATTTTTAAAGATATTCAATACATAATTCATAATTAAATTTTTTATATTTTTTAATAATTTTTTTGCCCAATCAGTACCAGTCTCCTGTGAGATATAAATATAACTAAATTTAGTCAGCTTCAAACCTGCACTTGAGGGAGGAAGCCATTGACGGAGCCGCAATAGGTTCAACGTTTAGCACTTTTTATCTATTTTGCACTTTCGAAACTTGGTAAAGCATAATTCTCATATCCAGCTCCGGTCAGTCGCCAGCGGACCCCAAACAGGATTTCGACAACCCACGACCGCCAGCCACCATCTGTTGCACCCTCTTTCTCAGCTCCGGTCAGTGCCCATCTCAGCCTAGTAATCTCTCATCTTCTCCCACTCTCTGTTGCACCCTCTTTTTCAGCTCCAGTCAGTGCCTATCTCAGCCTAGTAATCTCTCATTTTTTCCCACTTCCTATCTCTTTATATTGCTTATACTCGATGCCTCTATGCTAATTAATTGCTAGGACTCACAAATCTTTCAGTGGGCATAGACTAATTGTTTGAAAGCTCATCCAAATTATTTTTATTTACGACTTGTTTTCTTTGAAACTTGTTTAGTTAAAATTACATGGAAAATCAGTGTCCTAATCCCCTGATTTTTTTCTATGTTTTTATCTCGTGTTGAAATATTCTATTTTAGGTATTATATTCTTTATATATTTATATTAGGATATTTTATATTTTAGTTTTTAGCCGTTGGTAGCTATTCATTTTTCTGCTCCTCAATTTTTTTTTTATATTTTTTTAAAATAATTAAAGTTACTTTTTTATATTTTAAATTTCTTTTAAACTATAAACGACATAACTATCAAATTAACAAAAAAAATTAAAAAGGTAACTACTAAAAAATTAATTTTTTCTTTTCTCAAGCATAAAAAAATAATTTATTTTTGTAATTAAGTAGTAACTAACTACAAAAAAGTTAACTTTTTGACTTCCCTAACCAAGCCGTGGTTTTGCAAACTATATATTCTTATTGATTATTTTTTCTTTTCCAATTCAAAAAATAATCATATCAGTACCAGTGAAATTTTTTCAAAAATTTACCGCCAAAATTTCATCGTCATTAGTAGACACACAACTTTAAATTTTATATTCACGGCTTATTTTGCTATTTGATTTAACTGTTTTTAGAATATTCTTATTTCTAAACTTAAGTTTGTTTACTAAGTTAAAATATTGTCTATTTAGAAATTGCATTATTGGACTTTGGTTCTTGGTTTTGATTCAAAATGACCCTGTTATCTTTTTTCTGCAGATGCTGATTTTGGTTTTTATAGAATATTCTAACATTTGGACATAGCATTAGTTTGCGTTTGGAGTCCTAATTAAATTCAAAAAATTTCAAAAGTTTTAATTTTTTTAAACTCCAAAAAATTTTAACTCTTTTAAAAATGCTGCCAAAATCTATTGGAATGCACTATTTATAGTATATTTTAACAGGTTTTAGCAGAATTTTTAAAAAAGTTATATTTACATTTGTACTAAAAAGTTTCACAAAATTTCAAAATTTTTAAAAATCTCTACTAATATTTTGCCATGTCACTTTATATAATTTTTAATAATTTTATATCAAATCAAACATAATCATCTAACTATTATTTCAAAATAATTTTTCACATTCTAAATTTTCAAAAATTTTACTTTTGATTTTTTTTTTTTAATTTTTGTTGGGCTGCCTTATGTGACTTTGGCTCTTGTTTTTGATTCAAAATGGCCCTTTCATATCTTTTTTCTGCAGATGCTGATGTTGGTTTGTTGACCGTGAAAGGAGAAAATGCAAGTGTAAAACCGTGGCCATTCGAGTCAAACTCACGCACATTTATAAATATATATTTTCTGTTAAAGAAGTAGGATATAAATCTCTATAGTATTGCTTTCGGAGCAAGATACGGGAAAGTCCAATTTTCTTGTTCTTGGTGTTATTTGTTCAAAATATGATGCCCGAAGGAATAGGGTGGCTCCTCTTCAAAACTCAGCACTCTTGTTACATGAAGCAATACAGCCTAAACTCAATTTTCTTCAGTTAGTCTGAGGTATGATATATTCTTATTTTTTCTTGCTATCGAATTTGGTGAAATGTGAACCATTTCATCTACATATTCCTGAATTTAACTGTTTTTCAATTTAGTTTCTCCATTGTCTTCAGTAACATATTTAAAAATCCTAGTTGTGGGGGTGAATGTATAAGATTTTGATAAATATTAAGAATTATAACTAGGTTTTGTCTGATTATTGTTTAGTTGAGGTTTGTGTGTTTGATGCTCTAGTCTCGAACTTACTCACGTCTAATCTTTACTTTTTTCTTTTCCTTTGTGAATATTATAACCTTTTTTTTTTTTTTTTCCTCTTGTCTAAGGTTCTTGTGTGCTAAAAAAATTTGACAGTTCATTTGTTGAACCAGTTACTTAAATGTTCTAATCTAGCTTATTGAAATTTTCTTATTATCTGGACATTACTTATTGACTACAGGTTGAGTTGTTGAAGTTGGATTTTAACCCAAATTCTGCACCAGAAAGGTGGTCGTGAATTCACTCATGTGGCCATTTTCTGGTTCCAATAATGGATGTCAATTTTATTTTGATCACGGATCTGTTTCGGATCCTAATGTTGTCGAAGGAATTCAACTCAAGGATACCTTCTTAGATATCGTGGATCTTCCATTGACTTCATTTGTTCCAAACCCAGAAATCCACTGTACAGATTTGTCCAAGAGATTGGATGGAGAATCTGCTGAAGAACATGACTTTTCTAATGCTACTCTCAGGTACATAAATCAGGTATTAATGGAAGACGACTTGGAGGATAAGACCTGCACAATCCAAGACTCCACTCTTCATGCTGCTGAGAAATCCTTCTTTGAAATATTAAATGGTACCTGTCCTTCACCATCCAATCAGTCCATTAATCCTCTTGAGGATTCAAGCAGCTATTGCAGTATCATTGCCAACAATTCATCTAAATTTGGCATAATTAGTGATCTCCACAAATATGAATCTTCTCATGTTCATAATTCCTATGTTGACCACTCTTTGCTGACCAATTCACAATCATTACAATATCCGAGCTTCTCTTGTTGTGCTTGTAGTGTTGCTGGGCGAGTTGAGTCTCTTGTGAATACACCTTCGGAGAGTCAACATAGTTGGCGATTCAATAGGGGGATAGAAGAAACCAAGAAGAAGGTCCTGTCATGTGGAAATAGTAGAATCTTTGATTTTGAGACCAACAAATTAATCCCTCCTGTCGCAAAGGAAAATAATTTCAAGGCACAAGTGAGCCCGGAGGAAGTTGAGGGGGACTTGCTAGATGGTTTGGTGAGGGGAAGAAAAAGTCATCGTCGAGAGAAGAGCGAGTCAGAAGAAGAAAGAAGTAACAAGCATCTATCATCAGTCTATAGTGAAAGTGAACTATCTGTTTTACACGAGATATTTGATAAGATGGTCTCCTTGTGTGGCAAAAATGATGCATCTGCATTAACCGTGGTTGATGTTGACTTGCCAAATGCAGCCATCGGGGAGCCAAAGCAAAATGATCTAGCAAAAAGGTCTAATGGTGAAATGACCTACACTAGGAAAGGGACTAGCAAACGAAAAGCAATCAATTTGAGGAATCTACTAATGCAATGTATGCAATATGTGGCAAGTGGTGATCACAGGATGACAAATAAACTGTTAATGCAGATAAGATTGCATTCTTCTCCTTTGGGTAATGGACCCCAGAGGTTGGCACACTACTTTGCCAACAGCCTTGAGGCAAGACTAGTTGGTGCCAGGAACCTGGAACATAAAGCCTTTGCTTACAAAAGTGGCCCAGATGCTATGATTTTGAAAGCTTACAAGCTGTACCTTTCAGCACTCCCTTTTATGGAGACATTATTTTCCTTTGCCAACCAAATGATTATGAAACTGGCTAACAAAGCAACTTGTATTCATATTGTTAATTTTGGTATCGTGTTTGGCTTCCAATGGCCTCCCCTCATTCAGCACCTCTCAATGAGACCTGGTGGACCTCCCAAGCTTCGCATCACGGGAATAGACTTTCCCCAAACTAGTTTCCGGCTAGCTGCTAGGGTGAAGGAAATAGGATGTCACTTGGCAAATTTTTGTGAGAAGTTTGGCGTTCCATTTGAGTACAACGGCATTGCACAAGAATGGGAAACTGTGAGCGCGAAAGATCTCAAAATTGAGAAAGGCGAGGTGCTTGTTGTGTACTGCGTATACCTATCTAAGTACCAACTCGATAACACAATAATGGAACCCAGTCCAAGGGATGTTGTTTTGAACTTAATTAGGAGTATTAGTCCAGATATTTTCATACATGGAATAGAAAATGGGACGTTTAATTCGCCATTTTTTACCTTACGGTGTCGCGAGGCTCTTTTCCACTTCTCCGCATTGTTTGATATGTTTGAGGCTAATGTGTCTTGTGAAAATCATGATAGGCTGGTGCTCGAAAGGGATGTATGGGCGGATGAAATTTTGAATGTCGTAGCATGTGAAGGTTCAAAGAGGATTGCAAGGCCAGAGACATACAAGCAGTGGCAGTCTCGGACTCTGAGGGTTGGGTTCAAGCAGGTTCCACTTAACCAAGAGATGATAAAGAAAGTAAAAGCTAGGGTGAAGGCTAGCTACCACAAGGATTTTTTTGTGGAAGAGTCCAATCAGTGGATGTTACAAGGATGGAAGGGGCATGTCATCTTTGCCCTCTCAGGCTGGAAGCCTATTTAGTCTTCATAATTTGCTCTCGATTACTAATTGTCACCCCCTTTGTAGATATATAATCTTAAATAGTACAAAAGTGAAACTTTTGATAGTTTTTTGTGTTTTTTTGTGAGTTGTAATTTTTGGCTTGTTTTGGTGAATAAAAGTGTAATTTTTAGTAATTTTTTGCAACTTTTTCGTATTTGGTAAAATTGTTACTGTAACAGAGCAAAAAAGTAGTAACTTTTGAGTATTTGGTAAAATTTTTTACTGTAGCAGAATAGAAAAGTAAAAAAAGTGGGGTCCACTATAATAATTATTTACTGTAGCAGAGCAGAAAAGTGAGAAAAATTATAAATTTGCCAAACACACAAATTACTGTAGAAGTGTCAACTTTTGGTATTTTTTTAGTGTTTATTGAGCCTCCAAACAGGCTCATAGAGTAGAGTAACAATATGCAAAAATTTGCATTTTTAACACTATTGAATTATTCTATAATAGGTTATGAGATATTTATATTTATATATATATATTAAAATATTCTATAACTTAATATTTAGTAAGTAATTAGCTTTATTTTTAGTATCTCGATCATTACCATATCTATATAACAAAATTGCTCATGATTTTGATATTTATATACGCGTCAGCTTCCGGTGCTTCGGGATGTTTATTACAATATACTAATATTGTAAGTCTATTTAAAAGTCTTTTATTAATTTTTATAATACAATTCGATTCAGTCTTCTATTTAATTATATGTCCTTAGATTAATATGACACTCCTACGTATTTAAATTTTTATAAGCAGTTAATTTTCTGTCTTATTTGATTTTTTTTTCTTCTTCTTAATTCAAAAGACTTCTTTCATAATTTTTACACATTCTAGTAGTCTAGTATAATAAATTACAGAGCTTCTTGACTGCCTGTTATATGATATATGTTTTAATATATATGAATGTCAGCTGGTGGGTTTGTTGCCCCAGGACAAATGAAAAATGTAAGGGTGTGTTAAGATTGATAAAAAAATAAGATAAAATAAAATAAAATAAGATAAGTTGTGAATTTATAATTCGTACAGTGAAATAAAAAGTAAACAATTTTTAAAAGTTTTTGAAGATTTTAAAAAATTTATAACAATTAAACGGAGTTAAGTATGTTTGATGTAGTTTTAATAAAGGCGACAAGAAACTTGAAAAATTATTTTCTATTTCCCGCTTTTCTTTTGTAACTGTTTATACTCGTGCTTAAATTAGAATTTTTTAGTTCATCCTGAGATTTTTTTTGAATCTTATCAAAATTTATTGGATAGTCTTCAAATTTTTAGTGTTTTATTTCGATTTTTTTTTCACTTACCTAGAACCATAGTTTTTTAATTTTATTATTTAACTTCTATAAAAAGTAAAATATAATAAATTAATTTTATTCATCAATATTAACATGTTATTTATAATTTATATTATATAATTAAATTATATTTCATAATTATTTAAATAATATATTAAAATTTTTGAATAAACACATACTTTTTAATAAATATATAATTTTATAAAAATAAATCTAAGATGGTAAGTTGAGACATATAGGTACCAACGTATTAAATATTATTATCAATAGAAAAATCAAAACACTATCTATTTATGAAAATGAAAAGGCATTGTTATGTCAACTTTCTATCTCTAATATTGATGTCGGGGTTATTAGATTGAAATAAAATATATTTATATTATTTTAATTTAAAAAATATAAATATATTTAAATTATTAAATTTTAATTAAACAATCTTGATTGCAAGTCATGCAATTGACATACTCTCAAACCTGTCCATTTATTCCCGCTCCGTTTAAGTAATCCAGATGATAATCCGACAGGGGCCCGATCTGGGGGATCCACTTATGGGCTCATCGGTTCTGGATCGACCCGCCATATTCGCTCAAAAGTGAGGCCCCATCAGACCTGAAAAAGATTTTATTGCAAATTTTCATTTTCCCCCTTTCGACTTCAGTTATCCTTCTGTAACCCCTCATCTCTCTCTCTCTCTCTCTCACTCTCTCTCTCA
>JAVXUM010005252.1:0-10451 GCA_035590655.1 Pouteria glomerata | reverse complement strand
GAAATGATAATCAATTCCAACCTCCTCCTCCACCACCCCAGTACCAACAACCCAACCCTGTTACATACCAACCTGCACAAAAGAGACCTCTTGAGGATACTCTTAACCAATTTATGCAACAGCAGTTGAACATTAACAATTAAGTGACCAGATCTTTAGATGACATTAGTGGTCAAGTCACCAAGTTGACACAGGCTATGAGTACTACTCAAAATGGTAAACTACCTACACAGACATTTCCTAATCCAAAGGGTCAAGTGAACTTCACTGAATCATCTTCCTCAGGTACCAATCCACATGAGCAAGTCCAGGCAGTCACCACTTTGAGAAGTGGCAAGGTTATCCAAAAGCTTGATGACCCTAGAATCACTGCACCTGAGGAGAAAGCAGAGTCACAAGAGGGTGGAGATAAAGAACAAGAGGGAGAGAAGGAGTTGAAAAAGAAAGAGGTTAAGGGAGAGAAAGAAAAAGAGAAGGAGAAGGAACCTACTGTGGGGACTTTGGGTAGGCAGCTTGATCAACCAGTAGAACATATACCTAAGCCACCCTTTCCTCAACGATTAGCTAAGAGTAAGAATGAGATGTTGAACTCTGAAATTTATGAAACTTTCAAACAAGTGAGAATCAGCATCCCATTGCTAGAAGCAATCAAGCAAAACCCAGCATATGCAAAATTCCTCAAGGATATGTGCACGGTGAAAAGAAAACTCAATGTCAAGGAAAAAGCTTTCTTGAGTGAACAAGTTAGTGCCATTATCCAAAGAGACACACCTCCCAAATACAAATATCCGGGGTGTCCAACCATCTCTTGTGTCATAGGGGACCACAGCATAGATAAAGCTCTTCTTGACCTAGGTGCTAGTGTCAACCTACTGCCTTACACTGTTTACAAACAATTAGGCCTAGGTGAGCTTAAACCCACTCAAGTCACATTGCAATTGGCTGATCGCTCGGTCAAAATGCCTAAGGGTATAGTGGAGGATGTGTTAGTTCAAGTAGACAAGTTCTACTTTCCTGTGGACTTCATAGTTTTCGATACCCAACCAATCTCTAACCCTACCCAATCTGTTCCGGTCATCTTAGGAAGACCATTCCTAGCTACTTCTAATGCGGTTATTAATTGTAGGAATAGGGTGATGAAAATTTCTTTTGGGAATATGACCATGAAGATGAACATTTTTCGGGTAGGGAAGCAAATTAGGGAGTGCGAGGACATTAGGGAGGTGGACCTGATCCAAACCTTAAGTGAAGAGTACTTTGAAAAAACATGCATTGAAGATGAGTTAGAGAGAGCTTTGATAAGAGGGGAGAGATGTGAGGCTCTAGATGGAGAGAATTTTGTAGGAGAAGAGGAAGTTGTGAGTACAAAAGAACAAGTTATGGCTATTGGTGGTTGGGTGCCCGTGTTTGAGAAGTTAGAACCCTCTTTAACTAAACCCATGCCATCCTTGGAGTGTCCTCATTGTCCTCCTAGGAAACCATTACTGAGTGAGATTAAGTATGCATTCTTAGGAGAGGGTGAAACATTCCCGGTAGTGGTGTCGTCTAGGTTAGAGAGAGAAAAAGATGATAGACTTTTAGGGGTGTTGAGAGTGCACCGTATAGCCTTAGGATGGACTGTGGCGGATCTTTGAGGTATAAGCCCATTGGTATGTTCACATCATATTTACCTCGAAGATGATGCTAAACCTGTGAGACAAATACAAAGGAGACTGAATTCCAATATGAAGGAAGTTGTGAAAGGGGAGGTCTTGAAATTGCTTGGTGCGGGTATCATTTACCCCATCCCTAATTCTAAGTGGGTGAGTCCCACTCAAGTGGTTCTAAAGAAGTTGGGTGTTACTGTGGTTGAAAATGATAAAGGAGAGTTGGTGCCACAACGCACCTAGACTAGGTGGCGGATGTGCATAAGCTATAGGAGGTTGAATGCTGTTACTCGAAAGGACCATTTTCCTCTTCCCTTCCTAGATCAAGTACTTGAGAGAGTAGTAGGGAAATCCTTCTACTATTTTCTGGATGGGTATTCAGGCTATAACCAGGTTGAGATAGCATTAGAGGACCAAGAAAAAACCACCTTCACATGCCCCTTTGGCACCTTTGCGTATAGACGTATGCCATTTGGGCTATGTAACGTACCTACGACTTTTCAAAGGTGTATGGTGAGCATATTCAGTGATATGATAGAAGAATTCCTGGAAGTGTTTATAGATGACTTCTCCGTCTATAGAGATAGTTTTGATGAGTGCTTGAGAAACCTAGAGAAGGTTCTAATTCGGTGTGAGGAAAGCAACTTGTGCTCAATTGGGAAAAGTGCCATTTTATGGTGTGACAAGGGATTGTCTTAGGGCATATAGTGTCGCATCGTGGGATAGAGGTTGACAAAGCGAAGGTAGATTTGATTCAAAATTTACCTACACCTCGATATGTGAGGAACATTAGATCATTCCTAGGCCATGCCGATTTTTATCGGCGATTTATCCAGTCCTTCAGTACTATTGCTCGTCCCTTATGCTCACTATTGTCTGATGATACTCCCTTTGAGTGGACAACATCATGCTAATAGGCATTTGATCGACTTAAGCAATTGCTTACTACCGCATCGATTGTCCAAAGTTCGGATTGGTCTTTACCATTTGAACTTATGTGTAATGCCAGTGATTATGCGGTCGGGGCAGTGTTAGGGTAAAGGAAGGAAGGAAAACCATTTGTCATCTACTACGCTAGCAAGACTTTAAATAAGGCTCAAGTTAATTACACCACAACTGAGAGCTTTTAGCGGTAGTCTTTGCCTTGGACAAGTTTTGGTCATACTTAGTAGGTTCATATATCACTGTTTTCATAGACCATGCAGCTTTGAAATACCTTCTTTCTAAGAAGGATACTAAACCTCGTTTGATTATGTGGCTGCTACTCCTCCAAGAGTTTGACTTGGAGATAAAAGATAAGAAAGGAGTAGAAAATATGGTAGCCGATCACTTATCTATATTGCCACAACATGAGTCTGGCCTTAGTAACCTACCCATCAATGAGCATTTCCCCGATGAGCACACCATGAGTATAGACACCAATGCCCAAACACAACCTCCATGGTATGCGGACATCGCCAACCTTTTAGTAACCAGCCATATGCCACACCATTGGACTAAGATAAACAAAGGAAAGTTTATACGTAATGTGCGTAGTTTCTTTTGGGATGAACCTTACCTTTACAAGTATTGCTCGGACCAAATTGTGAGGCGTTGCATCCCTGACCATGAAATCCTAAGTGTGATGGAGTTTTGCCATACCTTAGCTTGCGGAGGCCATTTTTCCTCAAAGAAAACAACCGCGAAGATACTTCAAAGCGGATTTTAATGGCCCTCTTTGTTTAGGGATGTTCATACCTACTGCCTTCGGTGTGATAAATGTCAACGGTTGGGGGCTCTAACCAAGCGTAATGAGATGCCTCAAAATCCAATAATCGTTTTGGAGATTTTTGACTGTTGGGGTATTGATTTTATGGGACCATTCCCCAAATCATTTGGATACGAGTTCATATTGGTGGCCGTTGATTACGTTTCTAAATGGGTAGAAGCTATAGCAACTCGTACCAATGATCACCGGGTGGTGATAAAATTCTTAAAAGAATACATCTTTTCACGCTTTGGGATGCCTAGAGCTGTTATTAGTGATGGAGGCAAGCATTTTTGTAATAAGCCTGTTAGGGTTTTGTTGCGAAGTTATGGTGTGACCCACAAGGTGGGTACAACATACCATCCTCAAAACAGCGGACAAGTTGAATTGGCGAACAGGGAAATTAAGGGTATATTAGAGAAAACAGTTAATCCAACACGCAAGAATTGGTCTCTACGTCTTATCGATGCATTATGGGCATATAGAACAGCGTATAAGACTATTCTGAGTATGTCTCCCTATCGCCTGGTCTTTGGCAAGGCTTGTCATTTACCCATAGAAATAGAGCATAAAGCTTACTGGGCAATTAGGCATTTCAATGAACATTTGGATGATGCTGGTGTTTTACGCAAGCTCCAATTGAATGAACTCGAGGAGTTACGTAGTGATGCTTTCGAAAACGCAAAGATTGCTAAGATAAGAATGAAAGAATTGCATGACAAGCATATTTCTAGAAAATCTTTCCATAAAGGCCAGAAAGTATTGTTCTATAATTCCCGGTTACGCCTCTTTCCAGGTAAACTTCAATCTAGGTGGAATGGCCCTTTTATCATACTCTCTACTTCTGAACATGGTGTGTGTGACGTTCTAAACCCTCGCAATAACACCACATTTAAGGTTAATGGCCATTGCTTAAAACCTTATTTAGAAAACCAAGTAGCTGAAATTGAATCATGGGATCTTTTGGATCCCCCATATTTCAATTAAATTGAGTTTTTCAAAAAAAATAAAAAATAAAATTCAGCCGGCCGGTCCGGACCCCCATTCGTAACGGTCCCGACCACAGTGTGCTAGCTAATTGGAAATTTTAGGGGGACGGTCCGGACCCCCAGTCAGACGGTCCGGACCCTGCGCTGATTAAAGAGCCCGATTGCTGTTCTTGGACCCTA
This sequence comes from Pouteria glomerata, assembly GCA_035590655.1. Taxonomy (NCBI): domain Eukaryota; kingdom Viridiplantae; phylum Streptophyta; class Magnoliopsida; order Ericales; family Sapotaceae; genus Pouteria; species Pouteria glomerata. Next base: position 5,889 of record JAVXUM010005252.1, on the reverse strand, counting down.
GATTTTATTGTTTTACCCTTCAAACCTCAAATTCCTTCTTGCGCCGTGGTATTCCCATCAAAGAAGCAAAGCTCTCGGTGGAGGAGTTAGCCATTTCTCTCCATATTCTTCGAGTACTCAAGCGACCAAAGGTATGTTCTTTGTCAATTTGGAACCTCAAGAAGCTTTGTTGTTCATTCTTTTTCATACCCGAGCCTCAAATTTGATAATCTCCAATTTCTTGAGCACAGAGGCTTGATTCGGGTTTTGGACAACAATGGGGAGTAATTAATCCATTGGAGTGAATTTCTTTTCCTTCTTTTTCACTTGTCACTCCTCTATTCCCGTGGACCACGAATTGGGTCCGAGGGGTTATAAAACCCCAATATTCGGGTAAATTACTGATTACTCTTTCTAAAATTTCTTTTGCAAATTTTTGTTGGCAATTTGAATCTCGGATAGCCACTCCATCATCTATTGTTCATATGTTCAATGTTGATTTTGTAATGTCTACTTTCATTAGAATGTGCCACTGAATTTGCGTGGACATAGGGGTTGCATAGCTTCTTATCCATTGTTTGATGTTGTAATTGTGTAGTTCCAATGCCTCCAAGAACTAAACAACCAGCTATTAGATAGTTAGGGACCCCACTTTTTGATAGAAGTCATTTTTGGAGTGACAAAGCTGAAGAAAAATATAATGATATTTTGGGAACCAAAGCTGGTGTGCTTGAACGTTTCTGGCGAATTGAGCATTTTAGGAGGAGTGAGTTTTTGCTTGAACAAAATTTTGAAGGAAGGCAATGGATGCATGTGGCAAGATTTAATGCTCAGTGTATAGTTGATGTGGTAAAAGAATTTTTTGCCAATTTCAAAGAAGGTTCAATTTTAAGAAGAAGGGGTAGAGAAAAGCTTGTTAGCTGGGTCAGGGGGAATGAAATTAAACTTACTCCAGATGATTTTGCGAACATATTTCAGTTACCTAGAGTTGATAATCCTGAGTTTACATATCCAGCTGAGGGTACTCCTCTATTCCCACTTGTGGTGTCTGAAATTTTAGGAGAAGGTCACAAATGGGAGGTGGAATGTAGGTAACCTGTTTCTATTCTGAATGATAAGTATTGGGCGTTGCACATGTTTTCTTGTTCCAATCTGCCGCCTCAAAATAGGAATTCTGATTACACACCCCTCCGGGCTCGACTAATTTACGCTATTGGCATTGGAATGACTATAGACTTACCATCATTTATGTGGCACCAAATAGCATATATCTGTGAGCACACTGGAGCTTTAGGAGCATTACCCTTTGGTGGAGCACTCACAGAAATCTTTAGAAGAAAAGGGGCTAATATCACAGAGGACCTACCCATAGCCTCGGGATTTCAACCGTTTACTATCACATCTTATTCTAAGTCCAGAGGTTCGGTTTCCAAAGAAGAAGAGACGCGTAGAGGAGTCCGACGATGAGGAGGAAACATCACATGTTCCAGCTGCACAACCAAAGGAGGCAGACACAGATGAGGTAGAAATCACTAATGCTGATTTGGCGAATCAGATTGGAGCTTTAGCTGCCCGCATTAGTGTCATGGAGCAAAATCAAGAAAATGACCACCGGCTTCTTCTGAGTCTCCAGCAGGGCCAGCAGCATATCCTTCAGAACCAGCAGACTCAGGACCACAATTGGCAGAGTGTTCTTGACTACATTCGAGAGTCTCATCCGCCGCCACCTCCGCAGTGATGTTCTATTTGTCTTTTCCTCTGTCTTTCTTTTTGAGAGTTTAGAAGTGAGCTTTATTGTTTAATTTGTAATCCTAAAACTCTTACTTTTGGCATAATTGGTGGGATAATTGCTTCGCTATATTTTATTGTTCTATTTTGTTATGTTGAAGTAATGTTCCAGTTTCATTTTATTAGTTGTGTTGAATTGTGAGTTGTTTATGTTCTTAACATTTTATTGTCCTATTTTTGTTTGTGTAAGAACAGGTACACCATCTCTGGTCCAACTAATGATGAAAGTAATAAATTGGAATCTAATAACTGTAGGAAACGTAAGCGGGATGACATAACTGTTTTATCCTGTGAGGAGAGTTCATCTGAGAGTTCAGAGGTTGACTGGGAAGAGTGGCCTATAGCTTATTTCCTAGAAAGCAATTCACTACCCTTACCATTTATATATCCTCCGATTATGCACATAAATCCTACCCAAATAAATGATCCATGGTGGGATGAAATTGACCTCCAACTACTCTTAGAAATGGAATGGGCCGAGATAACCATATCTGATGAGTGGTTAGATGCACCTCCTTACGCCACAGACACTGAGACTATAGATTCAGAAACAAGCTCCCTGTATGAGTTTCTAGATATACTATTCTTAGAAGTTGCCTCTGATAATGAGAATATGGATACTGAATCTAGAGAGGGTAGTGGTGTTTATAATGAGTTGGACCAAGATGATGGGTTTGCTACTTCATTACAACTCCTATTTGCGCATTCCCCTGCTTTTGATTCTATTGAAGACCACACAAGGTAATCCTTCACTTTTCTTCATTTTTTAAGCGTATTTCAATATTTTCTTTGGCATAATGTTTAACTTTGAGTGACATTTAAGTTGGGGGGTATATGTAAATATATCATTCTCACTTTTCTTCTTTCGCACACTACACCCCTTCATATGTTTCATAGTTTTCACATTGAGGACAATGTGTAATTTAAGTTGGGGGGTGAGAAGGTGATGTTGTGAATAGGAGATAGATATATTTTTAGTGCTAAAATGGCAGAAATTTTTAAAACTTTGAGCATGTTTAAGCATTAAATTATGAATGTAGCATCTTTACACTTACATACAAATCTTACTTAGTTTGGTTGATTGTGAAATTGGATGAGAAAGTGATGAATAAGCTTTGTTCAAGCATTAATGGGAAATTTAATTCAAAGGGAGTGTGTAATGAATTAGTGCATTATTAGACTATCATGTAGAAGAGTTTATGTGTTTAAGCGTAGATTTTATTTGATATTGGTTACTTGAGCATTTTTGGACTAGGTAGAGAATTATGAACCTTTATGGTAAGCTTTTGAGCTTTATATTCTTTTATTGAGGGGTTGCACATGCTTATATTTATTTGGTTCTTTACCTTGGGTTTCAATGCATTAATCATATCGCAAATACTTACATGAATCTCTATTTAGCATATTGTGAGTCGTTGCAAGCTTTGAACATGACGCTAGGCCCTCTTTACTATTTTGAGCCTTATTATCTTTTCTTGATTTGAAATTACCTTAGGAACCAACTTGAAACCTCACAATAAAGTGTGTGATATAAAATTTTCTCTTCTTGATTTTACCCACATATGATATCACCTATACCCCTTTCACACACTTTAAGCCTCACCCTTACATGTCTTGGGTTGTGAAAGTATCTCAAAGTTCAGTGTGAATTCGGGTTGGAAATGTACTCTACAAAATGAGAAAGAACGTGGGAAGAAGAGCTAATACGTAAAAAATAAATAAAAAAATAAATAAAAAAATAAAAAACTTTTGTTAGTCCTTTTGCTTGGAGATACTTTGGTATTTGTCATGAATGAATAAGTTCATGTTATAATATTCTTGGGATTTGAAAAGAATTAAGAAGGCTGGGAACCTGGTACACTCGAACACTTTCTTCCAAGACATATATTTTGATTTCCATCCTCCATTGTTAACCAGTAACCCAAGCCAAGTTACAGCCTAAATAAAGACCTAGTGGATTCTTAGCAAGCAACTCTTGTATTGTACAAATAGTGATCTAGTGTAGGTTATGTGATTTGATTCTTGCACATGCATTGAACCATGGTTAGGAGCTGTCCACTTGAGTCCCAATTGAACTCATTCATATATTATAAAGTTATGTGCAACTAGGATGGCATTTTATGCTATTAGGAATGTGTGAACCTTTGAATGAGTGAATTTCTTTCTATGAGTGGAATCTTGTGAGATATTGAAGTCAAAACTTAGTTCCAGTTATGCTCATGAGACCTTGTTGAATGAATGAAACACTTTCGTACATGTACTCTTTCTGCTTTGATAAACTTTTTGATTAGCACTAGGAAGTTACACATGATGGTTGGGTTTTGTAACTTATTGAGCTTGAACTTAACTTATTTATGAGCTTAATCATTCTTTAACACATTGAAACCATGCTATAAATTTTGTGGGTAAATTCACTGCAAACCCTCACGAGACCATACTCGTCCACTAAGGGGAACTTAGGGGTTTAAAGGGCTTGCTACACGTAGCTAAGTGTAGCCGTGTTTCCAACGAAAAGAGAAATAGGATAGTAGCTTTATCTTATTTTGAATAAAGTCATTGCTAGGGACTAGCAATGTTCAAGTTGGGGGGGTGTGATTATACTCAAAAAGTGTAATCATTAACTCGACAAAGTAGGATAAATAGTATGTATTTTATTAATAAATGTTGCAAGTTGTTGTTATTCGGGCTTATATATTGTGTTTTCTTCAATGTAGTGAGGACGAGGAGTTATCTTGGATAAGCGATGAAGAAAACAAAGAAAGAGAAGTGGAAAAGCAAGATGAAACATCAACCGAGGTTGAGGAAAGGACCGAGACCACATCCGGAGCAAGGGAATTAAGTCAGGAGCTGATGCTGGTCACGGTGGTCCGGACCATCCTTCGGCCCAGTCTGGACCAGCTGGTTTAATGGAATTCCTGAGGAGGCAATGGTGGTCCGGACCATCATTCCGCCCGGTCCAGACCAGGTGAGTTCTGCAGCAGATTGTGTTTTATTTTCGTAGGGTTTTTTTTTTACGGATATAAATATGAAACTTATGTATCTTCTGAATCATTATTCTTCCCTAGCCATTTCTAGTTCTAAGGTTAGGTTTTCCTTTGATTATTTTTAAGATTTTGAAGATGTTTTGGAGGTTAATCATAGCTACATTATGTTCTTTATCTTCGTATTTCAATCTACGTTCTTTGTTTGTAAATTCTTCGAGGTAAGAAACTTCTTAAGTTCAATTTTTAATAAAGATCTTCTGTTTTTGGATTCGTTCTTTTGCTCTTTTCAAACTTTGCAATGGGTTTGAATGATAGGTCGTTCTTTTACATGAATAATTATGATTTAGAGTAGTTCTTGCATGAATGGTTCTTATGTTTATGGATTTTATTGTTTACTAGTTTAAGGTGTTCTGGTTATTGATTTTGATAGTACTGCAGGTTTAGTTTCTCGTTTCTGATGCTGATTGCATTTTCTTGTTTCGTTTAGTTTATTTTATTTTCATCCGTATTAGGTTAGATATTTTTTTATGGATTTAATGATGAATTCAATGAACATGCTAGGCTAAAACTTCTGATCTTAGTTTAATGATTCAAAGTAAGATTAGGAATTCCAAGTGATTTAAAACCCTTGGTTTATATACGCTTACGTGCAACTGTTGCATATATAAACCCTGTTTTGGATTTGTATTTTGATTTACGTAAAGAACATTCGAAAACAAATTCCTTTATCCATATTCGTTGAAATCACTGGAAAAGGGTTTGGGTTCTTCAAAATTGTGTTACAAATCTTTTTCGTAAGCAAAGTGAACTCCAAACCACAATGTTATTACAAGAATAATTTTTCCAACATCGTAATCCATTTGACGTGAGTACGAAGTTGTGTAAGTGGTAATTTAAAGTTTTAATGATATATCTTGCAGTTCTTTTTTCTTTTTTTTTTTAAGAAAAAGAATTGTAGAAACAAATAGGGTTTTAAATTACAAGGTATCCCTAAATCTGAAAATTGAACATTAAACCAAGGTTGTTTTCCATTATTTGAATTTAGAATAAATTGATTTCTTTCCAATTTTTAATAGAGTTGACTATTTTGCAATTGATTCCATTTTTTATTTGAATTCCTGGTTTTTAGAAAAAAAAA
>JAVXUM010005221.1:0-10453 GCA_035590655.1 Pouteria glomerata | reverse complement strand
CGAAAAAAAACCTAAGTGATAACTAATAACGTAGACAAGAAAGAACTATGAATAGAGATTCAAATATTGTAAATCATCAAGAATCTTAAAGAAATACCAATCTTTAAACTAAAAACATATTAAGAACTTCACACGAAGAGCGTACCGTACTTTAAAGCGAAAATAAAACAAGAAGTGAAAGCGTAAAGCGAAATCAACGAACAAGACTCCGAAGCGAAAGCGAAATTGCAGAAAGCGAAAAGCTCTCTAAACTTCTAAGTATTCTAGAAAAATAAGTAATGAAAGGTCCCTCAAACGGCTGACATAAAGTTCTATTTATAGCCTACGAAATCTAACCCTAAACCTAAAATTCTTGGTCCTCCGCGTCTCTGGCGTCCGAACGATGCGTAGCGGCGTCCGGTCGGTACGTGTTTATTCAGCTTTTTAATTTATTCGATTCTGCGCCTCTTCGCTGCTGTCCGGAGGGACCTACGGAGCGTCTGGATGGTACAATGATTTTCAGCTTCATCTCTACTGCTAATTTCAATGATTTCTTTATTTAACCTGCATTATTAAAAGATACCCTTCAATTAATAATAATAATAATAAAATTATGCTAAAGAATGCATGAAATAATAACAATAATTACCCATTTTATTCATAAAGGTAGTTATGTAATTACATATTTTTTAGTGTAATCAGTTGGTATTGAGGTGGTGGAGGAGGTTGGAATTGATTGTCATTTCTCCATGAAAACCCAGGTGGATTTATCCATCCTTGAGGTTAAGCATTGAAAGGTTGATTTCTCCCTTGACAAAGAGTAGTAACTCTTTGTCCCCTATTCCGAAATAGACGATTTTGGGCTTGGGGATTGTTGACATAGGCTTGGCCATATGCAATCTCTCTAAGCAAAGGGAGTTCAGGGCAAGAATTAGTATTATGTCCAGGTTGGTCACATGCTACACAAATCACCTTTTCCTCAACAACTTTCTCCTTGTTCCTAAGCTCTAAAGACTCAAGCTTATGTTGCATTATAGCTAACCTAGCCGTAGATTATCACTCTCACTCAATGCAAATTGGCCACTCTATACGGGGTGCCTATGTTCAAAAGAAGACAGAGGTCCAATTTTCCAATCATTCGAGTCATCTACTACAATGTCAAAGAAGTCCATGGCATCATCCGCAGTCTTGTCAAAAAGGGTACCATTGCACATGGTAGAGACAAGTTGTTTGAGACTGAGAGTTAAAGACTCATGAAAGATACTCACTAGTCTCCACGGTTCAAAACCGTGGCGAGGATAGGCCATCAAAAGATCTTTGAATCTTTCCCATGCTCGACAAAAATTTTCATTAGGTCTGCATAAGAATGTAGTGATCTGTCTCCTAAAATGCTGAGTTTTCTGAGTTAGGAAGTATTTTTTCAAAAACTCAGTCTGCATTTCACGCCAAGTCCCTTTGGAATAAGGGCAAAGTGAACTACGCCAAAACTTGGCCTTGTCCTTAAGTGAGAAAGAGAAGAGTTGTAGTCGAACAGCATCCTCATTAGCATTTGGGTCTACCCATGTGTTTGTTGCTTCCTCAAACTTCCTCAAATGAGCGTAAGGGTTCTCCGACTCAATGCCATGAAAGGTAGGTAAAAGTTGGATTATCCCTGGTCTTAAAGTGAAATTTCCCCTATTAAGTGACAAAATCATGCACGAAGGTGTGGTCTGCCTACCAGGGTTAAGGTGGTCTCTAAGCTTCCTAAGAGCCGGGGGTCTATCGTCCCCATGAACACTTTCATCCCCATCAGCCATTGTGTCAGACGTATGTGAACTAGTGAATGAAACTGAGGATAATGTATCTAAGGGGTCAGGAATGCAGAGAGGATTTTTGTGGTCCAAATCAACTAGAGTTACCCTACCCGACCTCAGAATCATGCAACAAATTTGAAACTCCACAATTACTAGAAAATGTCTATACAAAAGTAAAACCAAAACATATAAAAAGAAATAAAAATAAAAAATAATTAGAAATGAAAAGAGAACTTTACAAAGAGAAATGAAACAATATCACCTGGAAGTCCAAATGAAATTGTGTAGATCGTGGAAGCAAGCACGTCCCGCCACGAGCTCTCCAATTCCGTCAGTACCAAACCGACGCTTCCTGCAATGGCGCCAAAAACTTAACTCTCTCTCTCTCTTGTGTTGGAGGCTACTCCCAAGTATAAGAGGTCAGTTATAGTGGGATTATGGTGAGTACCAAGTCAATTCCACAGGGAGCCTACTTGATTTAAAATCAAGGGTTTGGTCTTTTCCTCTTTTGAAACTCGATTTTGGGAAAAAAACACTTACCAATGAGTAAATGGAAAACACAAATTCTTGTTGTTTTTGTTTTGTTTTCAATTACAATAAATAAAATAAACTAATGATGAAATAAACTAAAGATGTCAGATATTTGAATGAGATTTTGAAAATAATTGTAAAAAGGACTTGACTTCTCACCAATCCGTTGGTGATGTGGTATAGAACATTTTGAACTCAGAGGCATAAACTAAGATTCACAACAGCCAAGCATTTTATCAAACAGTTTACGTGTAAACACACAAGAACAGTGAAACATACATTCGGACTTGGCATCCCCATGTAGGTTGTGTCACGAGTGATTCGTTTTCTAAGAAAACTTGGTTACGGTTTCATGTTGGAAAAATAAAGTTTACTCTTTACTGGGACATGCAATTAGAGTGTGAATTACTAGGAATTCCTTCTATGAATCTAACTCTGACTTTATCACAAGCAAAGTCTTTTAAATGGAAACCAATTATCGTGAAAATTTTATTTTTTTCCAATTCAAAATATTATTCAAAAATCATATTCTCATAAGTTCAATATTCTAAAACCGGCATCACCACCTTCAAGGGTTCGAAGCCAATGAGGTGATTTAGCCTACCATGGTTGAAAATAAACTAAAAGAAAACATTCAGATGTAAACAAAATACAGAAATCAAACTTCAAATTGACAATGAACAAAGAAAAATTCACTTAAAAGAAAATTGAGTATGTAAACCCTAGTCGAAATACTTGGACTCCCTATCTAGAACAAGTGAAAAAATATATATCCCCCAAAAAGTCTGGTAGAACAGGTATTTATAGAGTCATACACATAAAGGTGAAGTTATCTTTTTACAAAGTAAAAGAAAATCAGAAGTCACCCAGTTCAGGCGCCCGAAGAGGATGTGGGGTGCCCGAGACAGTTTGGCGCACCCGAGCTACTGTTCACTTCAAAATCAAGCCTTTGGGGGCGTCCGACTGATTCAGGTTTGGGCGCTCGAAGATGTGTGGGGCGCCGGAGATGGGTGCCTGCTAACTATTCGATCATTTGCTCAAGCCAAACCTCAAAAATTCACTCTCTGGGGTCGCCCGACTGATTCATGTGGGGCGCCCAAGGCAGTTTGGGCCGCCCGAGCTCTTTGTGGGGTGCCCGAGACACTATTTATCTACTAAAGGATCTGGACAACTTCCTATTCTGAATTTGTAGCCCAATTTCGACCTTTAAGATAAAGGATTCAGGCTTCAGCTAAAACACAAACGTTGTTGGCCTTCGAGTCCTCTTTCCAACCCAACAAGAATCACCTCGATCAGAGTCTTGAGTAAAAAGGTATACTGAAATGTGTAAATATCATGTAAAATTAAAGATTTATGAAGATAAAACACTATCAAAGATATGATATTATAACACAAATGATGTACAATCACAAACCATTGATAGGGGTGATGTTGGGGTTGAATTCCTAAACTAACTAAATGAACTTTCAAAGAAAATTTTAGGGTTTTCATATATAGGGAATATCACATTATTTAGGTTAAATTTGGCTTCATTCCACCTGTGTTAAAATTGGTGTTGATTTTTAAGAAATTCTTAAAGATTGAATGGCCAATTCAACGTCTTGGTAGAATTGATAAATCATTTCTAAAACAAAATCCTACTCAAGTTTTCATTAGACATCGACTCACTTGTAATGTAATCGACATTAAGATCTTACGAGTCAAATGTACGATTCAATGTTCCAGTGAGTTCAAACAAATCTTCGAAATTATCACTTGAGGTTAGTGAATTTTCAAACAAATCTTCGAAATTATCACTTGAGGCTAGTGAATTTCCATAAAAATTCTTTTAAGTGATCATCTTCTGATCTGGTACCGCATGTGCGGATATTAGGTTGAGTAAATTAAGTTCAAGAATTTTTATCCCACATCACCACCGAATTGGTTAGGAGCCAAGGTTTTTAATTATTGTTGAATTTCTTATCAACTTTTGATTTTTATTAAGTTCTTGATCCAGTCTTGAGTTCCAATTACTTCAAACCATTTGACAAAGAAAACAAGAAAAACAAATCACAAAAATAACAAAACAAAAGCATTTTCAATTCTTTGTGAAATTCTTTGCAAGTATTCTCAAAACGAGTTTCCAAACCCAAAACGACCAAACCCTTAATTTGGAATCAAGTATTGCTCCCTGTGGAATTAACTTTGGAACTTACCCATTCCTACTACAAATGACCTCTTACACTTGAGAGAACCCCTGCATATTGTGAGAGTAGTCAGACTTAACCATGACACAATGTTACATCAGATTAATATAAGGTGGGGTCAATGGATGCAAATACAAAGAGATTTACCATGCGATGATCTATCTTAAGATAGCCGTGAACATAATTCCCACCTTTCTGAGGTAGAGAACTAGTGATGACACTAAAAATGTTAGGCAATTCTTCTTGTCACGCCTTGGATCTAGTGACCCAATGAGTGAGTGTTAATAACATACATAACATGCACTAATGATATAATTCCCATGATCAGAGTAACACAATAGATGCGTGGTGAACCCACAACATAAAGTAAAGTAGAGTAAATTAAACCTAGACCAATGCCAAGTCATCGTGTCCCATATATCACCACCATTAATACATCACATTGACCTTATGGCCTTTACAACCTAAAATCAATTAACTCTCTCTGGATCAATATCATTATAGTTCCAAAAGAATACATAACATAATTAAACAAAAATTAGTCTAAGTGTTGGATGACTCATGCATTTGTACTCCTATCTTTGCCCTTGTGCCCACCTAATTATCTTGATTAGTTCTTACAGTAGAATCTGTAGAGATGTAAGCACTGGTCTTCTTGTGCTAACGAAACTTCACAATAGCATATATAAGATGTAATGTAATAATACTAATTGTTCATGAATTTAATAATTTCAATCTATTCATAACATATATCAGAACCAAATATCTCGACTATAATATATATACACTTATAAATTTTAATATATTGACAATTCATATTCTAAAGTCAAACATAACTAACATGAAACACATACACAAGATTACTATAGCATGATCCTCAAATTCAATAACAAATCAACATTTAGTCATCAATATATGAATTATTAACATCACATCATCACATTAGCTCGTTCATCTATCATTCGACTACATAATCATCAAACAAATCATCGGGGGTGAGTACATAACTTATCGTTGTTTAGGACCTTTGTCTAGGGCCACGATTAGCCAATCACATATCATTTTTATGGACCAAACCTCTAACAGAAATGATAAACTAATAATCATGTTGTGGGCTAGTAACTCACTGTTATGAACACTTAACCCTGCGCATGTTCTGGAACTTTCAACCCGAGGGTAAAACTCATGACCCTTCTTATTTTTCCACAAACTCTACCACAACCCCCAGCACATCATCAAACACATAATCTAATTTAAATCTCATCATTCATCTTAAGCTTTCTACCATAACATATAATCACATTCCCATTAACCATAATTCTCATCATAGTCATCATCTCATTAATACTATTATCACATAACAATATGAAACAATTAATGTCATCAATTCATACTATAAACCAAACTCTTATTAATTAATCAAAGTATCATGTTCAAAGAACTCCTCTTAAGTAATTTAACAATGTTATTACTTTATAAATTCAGTGGATAAGAAGTTTCAGCCCAGGCACCCTACCCATGAACCCGACTGCCCCACCAATTCAACCAATACTAGCTAGGCCAGCTCGAGTGCCCCACTGCTCCCCAGCACAAAAATCTTCTATGTTTTGATCCAAAAATACACGTTTTAGATTTCTAACCTTAGCCTCATTCTATATATAGTTAAAACAAAATTTCTAAATGTTTTTTTAGAGTAAAAAATGTTCCAAAAACCAATAAAAAACTAACCCTTATCATCACATCCTATCCATATTAAAATCTAGGATTCAAAATCACAACCCACTTACAAAACCATTTTCCTTCCATAATCCTACTTCTCATATTACTATACTTTTAGTCAATCTTCACAAAATCATATTTTTAACATGCATGTATATACTAAAAGAAGTAAAGAACTCTTTACCTCAAGCTTGAATCTAGAAAAACAAGAAGAAGATGAACTCTAAGCTCTTGGTTTCTGATTTTTAATAGCTCTATTTCCTACTTCTTCAATCATTCCTTCTTTGATTTAATTCTCCCATAACACCCTGAAAGATTACACCATTTTTAATTACATTTCAACAAATCAACTTATAGTTGAGTTATGGTTAATTAAAATTAAAGAACTTACCAAGAACAAGCTTCTCTTAAGCTCTTCTAGGTCTTTTCTTCTTCCTCTGAACTTCTCCTTCTTTTTCCTTTATTCTTCTTTGCTTCTTCTCTTCTCCCGGTTGCTCTTTCACCTCAACTTTCAATTTCTTTTTCTCTCTCTTCTCTTCTACTCACATATACATATATGTATAATAATAAGGGTTCTCAGTAGAATTTTAGGCCCCTCTATGGCCGTAGCACGTCCATAAGGATGTGTGACCATTCTTTCCGTTATTCAAGCCATGCTATGTTAGACAGGTCAATTTCTGTCAAGATGGGGCACCCCAATGGGTAGCTTAGGTGCCGCAATTGGGACCCTGAGTGCTCGCCCTTCTACCTCGGGCGCCTCTTTGTAAATACCGAGGCTAACCATCATTTGGACAGAAACCTAGGCACCCACCCCTGCACTCGGGTACCCCACTGAGTTCCCTCATGACCAGATTTGAGTTTTTATGCTAGTTAACCAATCCTTCTTTAGAATCATGACTCTAGTACATACCAAATGACCAATATAACTTAATTAACACATAACCAAATCCAAAACAAGTTTTATATCATAAATTTATACTCATACCAAATTTAGGATATTACATTCTCCCCTCCTTACAAAAATTTTATCCTTGAAATTTTAAATACATACCTATTTTCGGAAAACAAATATGGATATTGCTTCTACATCTCAAACTCACGCTCCTAAGTAGACTCTTCGACTCGATGATGCTTCAACAATACTCGAACCAACGGAATTTTTTTACCCCGAATCACTTGGTCTCGAGTATCCAAAATCTGAACCAAGTTCACTTCATACCTCACATCCGAGTCTATCTCCAATTCATTCCAATTCAACACATGAGTAAGATCTTGAATATAGTTACGTAGCATAGAAACATGAAATACCTCATGTACTCCAAACAACTGTGGTGGTAGTGCCAACCTATATGCAACCTCTCCGACTTTCGCTAAAATCTCAAACGGGCCAATATATCGGAAGATAACTTTCCCTACTTGCCAAATCTGAATTACCCCTTTTGGGGTGATACCTTTAGGAACACATGATCCTCCACCTAAAATTCCAATGATCTCCTTCTCCTTTATTGATCCGCATAGCTTTTTTGTCAGCTTTGGGCTATCTCCAACCTCTGTTTGATGACTTTGATTTTTTCATTTGTTTCATAAACCAATTCCAGCCTAATCATAGCTACCTCTCCAACTTATTTCCAACACAATGGTGATCTGTATGGTCTTCCATATAAGGCCTCAAAGGGTGCAATTCCAATACTAGCTTGATAAATGTTATTGTAATCAAACTCCACCAATAGTAAATGATATTCCTAGCTTCCTCTAAAATCCAATACACAAGCACGGAGCATATCTTCCAAAATTTGTATTATTCGTTTAGACCAGTTATCAGTTTGAGAATGGTAAGCCATTCTAAAACATAACTCTGTCCCCATGGCAACTTGAAAACTCTGCCAAAATTAGGAAACAAATTGAAAATCTCGGTATGAGAGAATTAATACAAGTGCTCCATGCAATTTCACAATTTCCCAAATATATAATCGAGCTAAGGAACCATTGAATCTGTCATCTGCATTGGCAAGAAATTGACTAATTTCATTAAACGATCCATGATCACTTAGATGGCATATCAACCCTTTTTTATCTTTGGTAATCATGACACAAAATCCATAGTGACATTTTTCCATTTCCACTCGACCCCGGCAATGGCTATAATAACCCAGGGGGTCTTTGATGCTCCGCTTTCACCTATTGACAAGTTAAACATTTACTAATAAACTCAGCTATGTTTTTCTTTATTCCAATCCAGTAGAACTGTCTATTCAAATCATGATACATTTTTGTACCCTCAGGATGCACTGCTAACCGTAAATAACGAAACTCCCTAATAACCCCATTTCTAATAGTCAAGAGTACATAGATTCTTTCTTGATATTTGATCACCCCAATATCATCAATCATCCAACCCGAAATACCCTCCAATCCCTTTATATTTTCTTAAACATCATTTGCCTCTTCATCAGATTTGTAAACCTTAATTACTCCATTGATTAATACTAACTGGACAACAGAAGTATACAATACCAGCCCTTCTTCCTCTTCCTTAAATTCTAGATCAAATGCATTCAAAATTTTTATTATTTCCCATTCTTTCACCACCACACTAGCCATGATGCTTCTTGTCTTCTTTCTTAATGCATCCGTAACCATATTAGCTTTACCCAGGTGGTAGTGTAAATTAAGATCATAGTCTTCCATATACTCTATCCGTCTTCATTGCCTCAAATTTAAGTCTCTTTGGGTGAAAATATACTTTAAACTTTTATGAACTGAGAATGCTTCAAACTTCTCATCATACAAATAATGCCTTTAACTCTTCAAAGCAAATATCACTACTACCAATTTCAGATCGTGCACGGAATAGTTCTTCATATGATTCTTCAATTGTTTGGAACCATAAGTGATAACCGTTTTATTCTACATCAAAATACACCCAAGTCTTTTCCTTGAAGCATCACAATAGACTGAATACACGGCTCCTCTCTTTGGAATAGCTAGTACAGGTGCAGTGGTTAATCGTTTTTTATCTCCTGAAATGATCTTGCACATACTTCACTCCATTCAAATTGAATTCCCTTTTTGGTCAATTTAGTCAATGAGGCTACCAATCTTGAAAAATCTAGAACAAATCTCCTATAACACCCTGGCAACCCGAGGAAACTACAAATCTCAAAAAAGGTTTTCAGTTATGACCACTCCATGATGGTTTCAATCTTGGGCAGGTCTACAGCTATAATTTCCTCGGATACAATATGCCCCAAAAATTTAACTTCCCTAAGCCAGAATTCACATTTACTTAGTTTAGCATACAACGGATGCTCTTTTAATCTGTGTAACACTAATCTCAAATGTTGCTCATACTCCTCTTCCGACTTAGAATAAACCAATACATCATCTATGAACATGATAACAAACTTGTCCAAGTAATCTTTAAAGACCCAATTCATCAAGTCCATAAACACCACCGATGCATTTGTCAAGCCAAACGGCATAACCAGGAACTCGTAATGAGCATACCAAGTCCTGAATGCCGTATTTGGAATATATTTTTCTCTTATTCTCAATTGGTGATGCCCTGACCGCAAATCAATCTTTAAAAATACCAAGGACCCTTTCAATTGATCCAATAAATCATCAATCCTTGGTAGCGGATACTTATTCTTAATGGTCATTCGATTTAACTTTCTATAATCAATACACATCCTTAATGTTCTGTCTTTCTTGGCAGCAAACAATGCTGGTGCACCCTAAGGTGAGGTACTCGGCCTAATAAACCCCTTAGCCAATAGTTTATCAATTTGTGTTCTCAACTCTATTAATTTCGTCGAGCCAACATGTGGGGAGAAATAGAGATGGGTGTCGTGCCTGGAACTAGATCAATATAAAACTTCACTTCCCATTTAGGCAACAACCCTGATATTTCTTCTGAGAACACCTCAAGAAATTCCTCCACAACTTTGGGTAACTTAATTTTTTTTTCTCCATTTTCTTCTTCCAAAACCATATAGGCAAACAAACTACACAATTTAGTTTTTTCACGATCACTCAAGAGCGACAAATCCCGCAATTCACGCCAATCTGCAAAGAAACAAATATGATCTCCTTCTGGGGTAGATAAAGTTACTTTACATCTATAGCAGTCAATCATAACTTGATAGGATTTAAGCCAATCTATCCTAAGTATGACATCAAAACCCTTCATCTGCAATACAATTAAGTCAGAGGTGGAGACGAACTCTCTTCCATCATACACAT
>JAVXUM010005196.1:0-10454 GCA_035590655.1 Pouteria glomerata | reverse complement strand
AAGTCAGGAATGATGGCCCCAAGAAGACCTCTTCGGCTCAAGATGTGCAGACCTTAGAAGACCAGGAGACTCTACGGAGCATGATGGAGTTTTCGAGGCATCCATCTTTTGGACTTCAAGATTCTAAATACCCAGAGGAGTGAGAGTCGAAAGTTCTCTTGTCACGTTTTCTTGGTTTTGCTTTTCTATGCGCTTGTGCTCTATTTGTAATGAAAATAGTGTTAGATGATTGTTGAATCTTTAATGAAAATTTTAAGCTAATTCTGGTCTTTTTTATTTACTTGCTTTGTTATGTACAATTGCCTTACAGTAGTTGTTTTGACTTGCACAACAATCTTTATCTGGTGACAGCCAAACAGATGATTGATTCTCTTGTTCATGAAGTAGCCATGAAGGCTGGTGAGGATCTCATTGAGTATCTGGTCGACAAAGTCATCAATGATCCCGACCTTCCTTAGAAACAGTTTCCACTGACTTTATTATTTTTTAAAGATGTAAACGTTTTCATAATGAATTCATTTAATTTCCATTGAATCCCAATCATGTCTTATGGCAAAATGTACCTTGTTTAGTTCAATAAAAACTTTTAGTTGCCGAGCACGATATATTTTCTTAATTTCCTTTAACTTTCATTTCTTCTGCTTTTGAGGCTTTTTTAGTATTGTTCCTTACGAGCATCTTTTAATTCCGATGTGTTGCCGAATAGTGTTATAAATATCTGCGAAAGATACTTTAGATTGCTTTAACAATTTAACCGCCCTGAAACCAAAATATTTCAATGGAAGAACGTTGCTTTAAAATGCGTCGAGCACAAAAACAATATGTTTTATCTTTAACGTCTCAAAAATTCCATCAACCGACCACGAATGATGTGGTCGACTATTTAAGAAACCTTGTCCGGGCAGCAGTAAAATTCATCCGTGACCGAACTTTTTAACTTTTTAACTTAACTACAAGGTGGGGTAAAGGAATTAATCCTTTTCCACTTGTTATCCATGATAGTGGATGACTTAGTAACGAAACAGCTCTATTTTGAATTTCCTTTAAAGTATGCTAATATGGAAGTGCTCTTCTGTAATATAAATGGGTTAACTAGTAAGAATATGTTGTAAACCCACCACTAGATGGAACCTAATGGGGCGATGCTCGTGCTTGCAAATGCCACCATTGGGTTAAGCCAAATGGGGTAAAACTTGTAAGTACCACCACTGGCAGGACCTAGTAGGGCAATTCTCGTGCTTGTAAGAACCACCACTGGACAGAATCAAATGGGAGAGTGTTTCCAACAGTAGACAGGATCGAGCGAAACAATCTCATACTTGTAAAAACCACCACCGAATAGAACCAGGCGGAGTAGTGCTTGTTTGGTTCCAATGTAATCATGAAAGCTCCTCCTTTTTTATTCCATCTAAGCTTTTGCTTGTGTTTGTTTATCAAATGTAAGTTACAAAAAAAATTTAGTCAATCAATAAGTGATATATTAACAAATCAAATATAAAATACACTTAGATGTACGGCCTTTTATGGCCTCTTCACTAACTTTTCCTCTGAATCTTCAAGTCGGGAGACGCCATTGCCAGCACTTCAATCACTCGAAATGGTTTTTCCCAGTTAGCTCCGAGCTTGCCTTCGGTCGGATCTTTCCTTACTCCCATTAACTTTCTAAGGACATAATCTCCAATCTTGAATTCTCTTGGGTTGACCTTCTTATTAAATCTTCTTCTGGCTTCTTGTTGATACACTGCCAATTTGACAGCTGCCTCATTCCTTTTTTTCTTCATGTAAATCCAGGCTCACCCCTATTACTTTATCATTTCCACCTCTATCAAACGCAGTAGTACAGATGGTCAGCATGCCAATCTCTAGAGGAATAACGGCCTCCATACCATACGTAAGTGAAAAAGGAGTCTCTCCAATTGATTTCCTTGGGGTGGTCCTGCACGTCCATAGGACTAAAGGCAATTCTTCAACCCATCTTTCCTTGGCAGCTTCAAGTTTATTTTTAATGCCACAAAGGATGATTTTGTTGGAGGCCTCTTGTCTATTACTCTGAGGATATGCAGGAGTAGAATAAACGTTCTTGATACCATAACCCGAGTAGTAATTTCTAAATGGAATGCTATCAAACTAAATACCATTATTAGAGATCAATGCCCTCGAGATGCCATACCTCATGATTATATTTTTCCAAATGAAATGAATGGTATTTGCGTTCCTAATATATGCTAGGGGCTCTGCTTCAATCCACTTAGTAAAATTGTTTATGCTGACCACAAGCCATTTATGATTTCTTATTGCCATGGGCAGTGGTCCAACGATATCTAACCTCTATTGTCTGAATGATTACGAGCTAGTCAATAGGCTAAGCTCCCTAGTAGGTTGATGTGGGACTGGAGAGAATTTATGACACTTTTTGTATTTTTTGACATAAGTTTGGGCATCTTTTCCTATCTTTGGCCACCAATACCCTTGAGTTATGGCCTTATGGGCTAAGGATTTGCCCCCAGTATGAGCCGCACAAACCCATTCATGTAACTCATAAAGAAAATCTTTAACTTTATTAGGGTGAACACAAAGAAAGTAGGGGCCAGTGAAGAATCATCTGTACAATTTTGAATTACGAGAAAGTCAGAACCTCGTAGCCTTTATTTTCAACTTCTTTGCTTCTATCTTGTCTTTCAGAAGGACGTCATTCTTTAGATAACTGATTATTGGGTCTATCCAATAAGAACTGGATGTAATACAGCTAACAACCTCCCCATCTGCTATGCTTGATCTTTCCAAGGACTTAATGAAAATAGTATCGCTTAATCTTAGGCTCAGGGATGCCGCCGGTGTTGCCAAAGTATCAGTATGGGTGTTGTGGTCACGACCCACCATTTCTATTCCAATAACATTAAAGTCTTCCAACTTTCGTTTAGCCAGTGCCAAATATTCTGCCATCTTCTCATTCCTGGCTACATAATCCCCCTTTAGTTGATTAGCCACTAGTTAGGAGTCTATTTTGATCAGCACATTCTGTGCAAACAATCACCGAGTTAGATCCAGTTCTGCCAGCAGAGTTTCGTTATTCAACAATTGTTTTTGTCGCTTCGAACCCCAGCTTGATGGCATACTCAATGGTGATTCATTCCGGGGGGTTAGTACCACCCTAACGCCTAATCCCTTCTTCGACGACATCCCATCAACTTCGACTTGCCATGGTGGTAAGCATTCTTGCTTCTCATGATTGACCTTTAATGTTCATACTTCATGCTTCTGTTGGAGGATAAGTGGAGAAAATGTAGCTACAAAATCAGCCAAGACCTGTACCTTAATGGCAGTCCTCGGCATAAACTTTATATCAAATATGCCCAGCTCCACAGACCATTTGGCCAACTTTCCTATGATGTCTGCTTTCCTTAACACTTGGTCAATTGGCTGGTCGGTGATTACCTAGATAGTGTGAGAATAAAAGTAATGGGCTAACTTGCGTGATGCCACCACGAGCGCCAGAGCAAATTTCTCCAATGAGAGATACCTTGCTTCTGCCTCCTGCAGGGTTTAACTGGTATAATAAATTGGTTTCTGCACCTTCTCCTCTTCCTTAAGTAGCAGGACACTCACAATATGGTTGGATATGGCTAAATAAAGCTGAAGCGCTTCTCTAGGCTTAGGTGTGGACAAAATTGGGGATGATGTTAGGTATTCCTTCAACTTTTTCAATGCAGCGTCAGCCTCGAAATCCCAAATCATCTTGTTTGCCCCTTTTAACAATCGAAAGAATGGTCGGTCCTTGTTAGATGCTCGGCTTATGAATCTATTCAGTGCTGCCACCATACCTATTAGCTTCTGTACTTCTTTCTTGGTGGTTGGTGCGGATATGACCTGAATTGCCTTAATTTGAACCAGATCAGCCTCAATTAACCAGATGCCCCAAGAGTTTGCTAGAACTCACCCCAGAAGCACCCTTGGCGGCGTTAAGCTTTAAACTATAACAGGCCAGTGTAGAGAAAACGTGTTAAAGATCATCGGCATAATGTCTCCTTGGAATATCTTTGTCGTTGGCCTTTGGTATGTTGCCCTCGCGTTCTTCAAACTAAAGGGCATTGCCTTGCAACAATAAATTTCCTTTAGAGTGATGAATAATGTTTTCTTCTCATCAGGTCCATACATGAGGATCTGATGGTATCCTCGGCAGGCATCCAAAAAAGACATTTTGGCATTTCCTACTGTTGAATCGACTAGTTAGTCTGTCTTTAGCAACGGGAAATGATCTTCTGAGCAGGCCTTGTTCAAATTCGTGTAATCCACACAGACCCTCTACTTGCCATTTTTTCTTTTTAACCACAACTGTATTGGCTGGCCACTCAGGGTATGAAACCTCCCTGATGGCTTTAGCTTCCAACAGCCAGTCGACCTCTTTGATTACAGTTTTCGCGCGATGCAGAGCAAATTTTTGTACTTTCTAAATTGCCAGTTTTATTTTTGGCTTTACATTCGGCTTATGACACATGATCTTGGTGCGAATATCTGGCATTTCTTGGGGACTCCACACAAAACTGCTTATGCTCTTCAATAATAGTTCTAACAGTTATAACTTCTGCTCAACAGACAGGTTACAGTCGATCAAGAAATACTTGTCATCCTCGGGTGGCCTAATGTAGACCTTTTTCAGCTGCTCCACTACCTTTTGTTCAGGGTCTTCTCCCATATCATCAATTTTTGGAGTCTCTGGGGGCATTTCAGTAAGTTAGACATGCTCGGGAATGTGCTTTGATTGCAGTACAGCAGCAAAGCATTGTCTCAATTAATCTTGATCACCTTGAATTTTCACCACCTCATATTCGTGTGAAAATTTATGCACTTGGTGGTAGGTTGATGGTACAACTTTTAATTTATGGATCCACGATCTTCCCACAATTGCGTTGTAAGAGGATGGTACATCCATAACAATAAACTCGACCTCACATTCGATCGGCCCAGCCCAAACAGGAATTGTTACCCTACTGAGGGGCCAGACTGGTGCGGCATTGAAACCAATTGATGGGCATTCCACTAACTCCAAATCTTCCTCGATCAAGCCTAACTTCTTAAATAAGTTGAGGAACATTTTCTCAGTGGAACTCCCAGCATCCACCAATATTCTTCTTACTTCAAACTCAAACATCCTCAAGGTTACCACGAAGGCATCATTGTGGGGCTGCTTGATCCCTACTCCTTTATCCTCGTAAAATGAGATGCTTTGAACCTTACTTTGTCTCTGTTTTTTGGTCGGGGTAATAATAACTTTGAGAACTATAGCATCCCAAACATCTTATTACCTTCTTGCTCAGGAAGTCGTGACCTCACATTGAGAATGAGTTTCCATATGGATGACATGAACCACTAATGGACGCTGAATATCTCTTCTCTGCCTTGGTTGGGGTGGGCACTATGCTTCATCATCATCCTGGTCATCAGCACGCTTTCTTTTTTGGTTGCCTTAAAAAGTTCGCAAATGGTCATCCATAGCTTTTGTCCTTGCTTCATCAATGTACTTCTTGAGATAACCCTCTTTCACCAAATTCTCCAAGAACAATCACAGAGAGTGTCATTCCTCAGTATGATGCCCCCTGTTTTAGTGATAAGTGCAGTAATCCTTATAGTTTTCTTTACCCAGGTAGTCTGGCAGCTTCTTCGGCCTTCTAAAGTAAGGCTCATTCTTTATTCTCGGCAAGATTTTAAAAATTGGCTTCTTGAAGACTATGTTTACAGCTTGAAAGATCGATTTGCTCTTCTCCATTCCACTTTTATTTTGCTATTTATCTCTCCTAGAGCTTGTTATCTTCTGCTATTTCTGCTCGGCTGGCCTCGTCTCGTCTTCAATTTTAGCATACTTCTTAATTCGGCACATCAACTCAGACATGTTCGTCGACGGCTTTTTGTTAAGGAAAACTATAGCTTATTTTCTTTCCTGAGACCTAACTTAAATGATGTCACCGTAAGTTGCTCCGTGCATCCTTCGGCCTCATTGTAGAGCTCCAAGTACTATCTTGAGTAATCCCTCAAGCTTTCATTATTTTTCCTCTTTATCGTGATGAGGACATCTGTCATTTTTGGCTATTTTGCATTGGCCAAAAACCACGTCATGAATTCCTCGGCAAGCTGGTTCTAGCATCTAATGCTTCGAGGGGGCAGCTTATAGAACCACTAGAGGGCTGTATTCCCTAGACTGGATAGGAACACATGGCACATGAGCTTGTCGTCTTAACTCCATATTGTCATAGCCTATATGTAATGTCTTTAATGAGCCAAAGGGTTCGTTTTACCATCTTAGGGGTTGAATCTCGGTATCACAAACTTCTTTGGTGGCTCTGTCTCACAGATGTCATCTATAAATGGTGAGGCAGAAATTCTACTAAGGGCCTTCTTGGCCAACATTCTCGTGCTCTGCTTGGACCCTTCCCCCTCCATTAATTATGGTATTTCTACTTGTTTTGGTTTATCAAGCTTTCCTTTCCTTATTTGCACTTCATCCTCCTCAGAGGAGTCATCACTATCTTCTTGGTGCTTTTGCCATTCGAGTTTACTCCTCCTAACTACGTTTGGCTACTTGAGGGGCCTAGACGATCTTTTCTTCTACCTTGATAGAGCCTCTAGACGCATAATTTGGGCAGGATACATTCCCAAAAGTCCTGCTCTAGAGGTAGCCCCCGGATTTTATACTGGATTTCTTTCCCTTTCGAATTTCCTCTTGTTCTATCTCAGTTGTATCCCACGTTTCATCATCGTATAAAGGATCATAATTCACATCCAAATCGTCTTCAAGATTAGCTCGCTCATCACTTGTAGCTTTTCTTTTCTCTTTTGGCTTAGTTTCAAGAGGATCTTTTCCAATTCAGCCTGCTTTGCGTCTGCTAAGGCCTGAAGTTCCTGTCTTACTTTTGTTACCTTAGGATCTTCCATTCTTAGTTTTCTGCCTGATTCTATCGCTGGAGAACGTAGAACCAGTGTGCCTCCTTTCTATTTAGGCGGAGTATTCTCATCTCCTACTCGTGGAGATTACATAGCAGTTAGATTTTCTTCTAAAGCCATGATTGACAGAAATCTACTAAAACGAATGTAAAAACCAATGGAACAGTCGTGGGGAACGATAGAAAATCGATTCCCATAGTTGACGCCAAATGTTCGGCAATAAAAAATTATACTGAGCGTGCCTACCAAATCAACGAAGAATGTCTGAGAATGACCTACAAAACAATGCAGATTAGAAGAATGGGAAGAGGAGGGTCCCCGATCGCAATCACTCCGATGCTTAGGTCATTGCAAGCCCTAACAAATAACTAGAAGAAAATAATAAAAGATTTTTGGATAATAGTGAACGTACCTGAATTTATGATTAAGTGTTGTTTTTATAGTATGGTGAGCATTAATAAAATAATATTAACCGACTTGAGAAATCATTACTTTCCCATTTTAGCTGCTCAACTCGTGTGACACATTTAATACTCATCATATAACATTTAATGTAAGTATGGTAGATATTGACTTTGGTTAGATTATTTGAGTATTAGGTATGTCTTAATATTACATCAGTCTGCCACTTGTATGATGAGAAACTAATTCAACAAGGTTATTTGGTTGTAAACAAATCAGAGCGTGACGGATGAACTGAATTTATTATTTTGCGCCCGACTCATCAGTGAGGCCCAACCTCCATGGTCAGAGTAGCATTATATTAGTTCTACTTCTGCTTAGCGGGTCACGTTTGGGATAATGCTACACGCCTTGGTATTTTTTGTGTCAGTAATATTAACAATTTAATAAGTTTTAAATAAACTTAACAAGTAATTTGCCTTTATCTCTTTTTTTTTTTTTATATTTTTCTTTTTTAATCTTAACAAATGATTTGAAACTCATAACTCCACGATTTGAGGTTTCCTTATCAGAAAATACTAAATTAGCCCCCCGTGATCTTGGCGACAAGTGATGACAGAGGATCAGTGAATGCCAGTGCACATTGTGAATGTTGTGCAACTGTTCACACTTGCTTGAAAAACACTACTAATTTTGCTTATGTTTACTTTTAAATTTTATTTTTACACCATTGTTGTTAAGATTTTATTTTGAATTATTGTTTTTAGTTTTTACTCTTATTTATTTTAAAAATATAATTTTATTCTTATTAATTATAATTTCTGAGTCTATTTTTATTTCTCTTCACTATTTTTAAGTTGAGCGTGGTGGTGTTTCCAACCAATCATCACACCCATATTCTGATTGGCTCTTTTTTTGTAGGTGGGTTCGTAAAGACTTTTGGCAAAAATGTATTTTTCTATGTGCGCTTATTTATTTTAATTAATAGTAAAAAGGCAAATTTCAAAGTTGTATCTAGAAGAGTAGAAGGTAATGATCACCGCGATCTAATCACCACCGTCGGATCATGATCGCTTTGGGGGATGTTGGTCGATGGCGAAATCAATGACTTGATAGTCGTGGGGGAATGGATGGTTGCCGCGGGTTGCGGCGTTGGAGTGTTTGGAGTTATAAAAATAAAAAAAATATTAAAGTGATATAAAAATAATATGTAATAAAATTTAATTATAAAAAATTAAAATTTTTTAAAATTATTTTAAAAAATTAAAATTTTTTAAAATTTTTTAAAAAATTTGAGATTCCAAACAAAGTTATAAAAGCGATTTAGAGTTCAAAGTAAAGTTGTTTGGAGTGCAAGTAATAAGAAAAAAAAAAAAAAAAAGAAAGAAAACAAAAATGTGAAGTTGAATAGGAAAAATTTGTTTAAACGGATTCGTTAGAATTGATTTTTCTATTTGAACAAATTTTGGCTAAAAAGTGTTTGGAGCTCAAGTAACAATATATATATATATATAAGTATGAATAGTGAAAATTAGTTTGAATTGATCTGTTAGAATTGTGGATATTTTTTGACTTTTCATTCTTGAAATTTGTAAAAATTTTGTTGGAATTTATAGAAATATAGAGATTTGTAGAGATTTAAAAAAATTTACAAAGATTTGTAGAAATTTAAGTAATTCTAGGTTAAAAAAAGTTTGGAAAAAATTTAAAAATATTTGTAGAGATTTTTGTTAATTTTTTACACTCCAAACTGTGCCAAAATTAAAATGTGTTTGTAGATAAGGATGACTAGTTCGAACCCAATTGGATAGGTACAATTATTTTTAAATTTTATAAGTAATGGGGCATGTTAGGATATAAAAATAAAATAACATTAAGGTATAAATACAAGGATGGTAAATATAATATATCGGACGTGTATTACTTGAATCCGCCCATATTAACCTAATTATACGATACTACTGCACTAATTAACCATTTATTGGGTGCCCGTGAGTATTACCTAATTACTTGTCTTAATTATTCGATTGCTACCAATTTATGAAAGTAATACTATCAATTCGAATACTAAATTATATATATGTATATTGTGTTCAAACAATGAAGTTTATTTAATTAATATCAAATAAATCAATATTCTAACACTAAATAATTTATTTTAGATTTATGATTTGATTCTCGATATAATGAATAGACACAAATTTTTTTTTTCTTTTTTATGTAATTATATTAGAAGTGTAAGATGAGATCAAATTTGAGATTGTTTTTTAAATTTTATTCTTATAAAAGTAAATTAGAATATATTTAAATATTTTTATTTAAAGATATTTTTTTAGCCTATTAAGATCTAAAATTACATATAAAGTTATTGCATTTAAAAATTTTTTTAATCCTTGCTCTTGGTTATGATAAGAGATGGTAGTCAGTTAAAAAATACTTATTGGCTACCTTCATAGTTCAAGTATTTTTTTACCTGATAGATTCAAAGATGGTATAAACAATACCCAAACCCGATCTAATTTGTTGTCATCGCTATGTGCACATGTTGTTGTGATCTAGCATGCATCATAACATTATAATTTTAAATATAATTTACGTTAATTTTGAAAATTAAGTCCGTACAATTAATTTCACTTAACTTAAATTTTTTCTTCTTACCATTTATTCAATATATTTTTATTCACAATTTATCCAATTGAAAAATTAAATAAAATTACAAAATCACTAATAACTTAACAAATAATAAAATATTTATTATTAAAAATTTGTGTACTGTGTACAAGGGTGAATCTATGATTTATAATTAGTGAGAGAAAAATTATATTTTTTTATATAAATAGGAATAAAAATAAAAATATAATGAGAGGTAAAAACTTAATAATAAAAAAATATATAATTTATAAAAAAATAACAAAATCAATAAGATCTTAGGAAAAAATTTTAAATCAATAAGGACAATTATTTTCATCAGATCTTTATTAATAAAATTATAATTTAGAGTGCGTTGGGTTAGCTGTCAAATATTAAAAATATTTGAAAACTTCTAAAAATATTTAATGTAACACCCGGTATTTATTTTGGTATATTTTTGTATTATTTTTGAGAAAATGAAATAA
>JAVXUM010005131.1:0-10458 GCA_035590655.1 Pouteria glomerata | reverse complement strand
ATTTTTCTGTTGTCGTTTTCATTTTTTTGGAAGCAAAAAAACGAAAATAGATTTTAATAAACATGTTTTTGTTGTAAATTTTTAAAATTTTGAAAATGAAAACAAAAAAATAGAAAACTGGAACGTTACCAAACGAGGTCTTAAAGTCTTTACCAGCACTTCTCCCTATTTATGGTAGAATAACCCTTCATTCAAGAGACTTGGAATAAATGCCATCATGCACCATTCCAATGCTCATGGACAGTGCATTCAATACAACACACATTTTCATTTTTTAACATACATAGAAATTAAATTCAAGATGATTTCTATTTTCACGGGTATAGAAAATCACCAAGAATTTGAATTATTATCCCAATAGTTCTTCCTTATTCAAATGCTCACCAGGCCAAGGGTTGGCAGCACATGAAACCAAATATATATATATATCAAAACATTAGGATTGTGTCAACCATATGGCCATTGGAGTTTCAGAGAATTGTCAGCATCCAACACATGTTCCATAAAAGTGTGGTCCTTCACAATGTTCGCATACCCATTTTTGATGCTGATTTTTCGAAGGTCCACGATCCGATAACCCGTCAAGTCAACCCGGATCCGATAAAGCAAATCAAACCTGTTCGCCAAGAACACTGGTGTGGTGCCTACCAAAGGGCCTCTGACGCTCAAGTTAGTGGGAGAATTATTTTGAATTTCAATTTGGTAGAAGAACAGCAGGGTAGAGATTGCATACCTGTTCCAATAGAATCTTCTTCTTTTATATTAATCCCTTAGGACTTGGAGATAGGCATCAATCAAAATGTGTTCTAGATTTCATGGCTCTTTCTTTATCCGTATTAAGGAACTATCATAAAATGAATTAATTTAGGAACAGATTCTTTAACGGCACAATTTGTAATCCCTAATAGTGGCATGAATCATGGAAGCTTGATTCGATCATACTAGTAGCATTACCGTCGTTGCGTCTAAGCTCAAACCATTTAGGTTACCGAGCTCTGAGGAGAGTCTGAGTTAGACCAACCTCAAATTTCTTTCCCGCTCGGGAATCCAAGATATGGGGAGGGTATGTTTGTAATTTATACTAGCTCGAGATTTCTCTCCCATCAGATGCTCTCGAGTCCTCAGCTCTGTAAGCAGAGTTGAGAAGTAAGGTAGTTGGGTTATTCTCGGGCTGCACGGGCATTTAATGCCCCACTGTTATTCATCATTGCATACTGTCGTCGAGTTTTATGTCGATTAATGTTCCTGTCAAGCCTTTGTTGGATGTGCAGGCTATCATTTGGGGTTTTTTAAACACTCGCCATGTTTCTTGATTTGTCCCGTGAAGTTTGAAAATTGCATTACTGTCTTTGTTTGTGTCTTCGTGCATCTTCCTTTGTTGCTAGTAGCAGCTAATTCTAGCGTTCTCCTTCCATCTTACAAAGATCATCAGAGTTGCTCTCAATTTCCCGGTATGCACTTGTTTTCTCTAAGTATATGTTTCATTTCTTTTACCGTTATCTGTGGTATTATCAGAGAGAGTATCACCTTCCTGATACCCTAGGGTTTCTCTTCAATTCTTATTTTCTAAACTCAGTAGGCACATTGTTGATTTTCGAACATTATTTCTATAGACCTCATCTTCCTAACACCCTTGTCACCATGACTTCTCGGTGAAAGGTAGTCATGTCTTCAGAAAGCAAGGGGTATTCTAGGGTAGCGGCCCCCGAATCAGCTTTTGAATTAGCCATGGGTACTTCTACTTCCCCTCAAGGGGAAGCTTCCAAGTCATATTGGGATTCCATTGACCTTGATTGTTACAATACACATTTGGTGATTGATAAATGCCGGTTGACAAAGATACTGAAGTCTTATCAACCACCTCGCAATCTAGCCTATTGATGGCCAGCATCGGACGATACAGCTTGCTCTCCCATCATGACTGGCATCGTTACGGTTTATGAGGTGCCTCACCAGCGAGCTTAGGTTCCCTTTAGCCTGTCCAATTAAGTAGGTGTTTGCCAAGCTTGGCATTAACCCAGCCCAACTCACCTTTAATGGCCGGAAGATTCTGGTGGGCTGCGCAGTAACATAAAGGGTAGCCACTGATGAGCGCGTTATCTTGGACGAGTTCTTGTATTGTTACAGAATCGTCGAAGCTGGTCATGGGTGGTACTACTTTGCTGCGCGCTCGAAAGAGCTAAACTTGGTCATAGGCTACCCTTTCTCTTTAAAGCATTGAAAATATCACTTCTTTTTTTCTATATGGTAAATGATTGGAGTTCTGCCCTTGGGAGACTGAGGAGGATAGATAGGTTCATTGCCCCTAGTTTGGGGTTGTCTGTCTAAGGAGAGTAAGAAGGTTTTCAAGTTATTACTCAATCATTCCTTCATTTCTCTATTTTCATAGTGCTTTGACCTGCTTCTTCTTTCTCTCCAGCCAGTGCTCGGCCCTAGGTTACTAAGGAGCAGCTTAAGCACATAAAACTCATGTGAGAGTTTCCTTTACATCACCACACATTTCTGTTGACTACTGAAAGCCTGGCCGAGCACATGCTCGGCCCCAAGCCATCGTTAGAAGCACTCGAACTTAAACATGAGATGAGTGAGTTTTGATATTTGCTTTCTTATATTTTGGTTATATCTATTGGCTAACATCCGTGTACGTGTTTCTTATAGACTCTGACCTAGACGTAGCTGAGTTCTCCTTAGCCGAAGCCATAAAATTCAATAAGGAGAAATTCAAAAGTTTCGAGAGGAAGGCACCTTCGGGCTCAGATTCGAGGCTTCGAAAAAAACAGAAATTAACGAACACCGGCACTTTTGAGGAGTGGGTCCCTGAAGTAGGCAGTTAGGATAAATTACCGATCTCGACTCTCATTACTAAGGGTCGAACTCCTCCACCCACTTCCGGAGTGCCCTTGGTCTCTGAGATGCCGCCGCCTATGCCTCCTACCTTTACTCCTTCTGCCGGGAAAAAGGTTCGTGCTTTTTCTTCACAAGCCAACCCCTCATCCAACATTCTTGACGACATGGGGTTGGCGGTGAAAAGGATGCAAGATGTCATAGTGCCTGCCGACTTCAAGCGAATGCGAGACTTATCTCAAACTGAGCTCGCGTATAGCATAGCCCATGGTTTGGCTAAGGTGACCTCTTCTCTTCTATGTTACCTATATTTATAAGTACCTTTATTTCTTCTCGCTTCTTACTTTATTTTTATTATTCCAAGTTATGGTATTTGCTTCTGACCTCGTAACCCAGTACATGGAAAATAATCAGAACTTGTCAGTTGAACTCACGAAGAACGAGTTCCTCAGCAGAAGGGTGGCCGAGCTGGAGGCCAGATTGGAGCTAACCCAAGCAAAGGTCAAGATTTACGAGGTCGACCTGGAGCAGGCCATTATGCCTCGAGAGGAGGCATTTAACCAGGCCCTCAGACTATCTGCTCCGTTGGTTGCAGAGACCACCCTCAAAGAACAGGCGCTTGAGTTTACTGCCAGCAAGGATAAACAATTGGAAGAGCTCCGGAGCCATATTGAGGGTGAAGAGGCCAAGGCCATAGAGGAGTTCCAAGAAGAAGACGATGCCCAAGCGTAGCTGGCTGAGACATATGTCAATGGGTTCAATGACGCCAATAAGGAAATCTCTGGGTTGTATCCGAACCTGGACCTCTCACCGGTCTCTGATCAAGATTAGCCCTCTCAAAGCCCAAATAATTGTTTTTCTGACTTTCGCTGTAATGCAGACATTTTCCTACAATGAATGAATATCATTTCTATTGTCTGGTTATACTTGTTGCTTGTAGCTTTCATCGTCATTATTATCAATGGTTTGTTTGCTCTCAAATGCTACACTTTGTTTATTTTTTGATCGTTGCATTGTCAAGAAGCCTAAGCCTTGCATTTTTAAGTCAATTTGAACTAACTCATTCAGTTGATCTACACTTAGGGCGATGCAGCCACGGACAATCAGGTTGACATGGTTGTTATCTTAGCATTTGTTTGTAAAATTACCAAAATATGTCTAAATTTCCCACCATTTAATGGAATTGTTCATACCTTAATCATTTGGGGTCATGGCATCAGTCGTGCCAATTTTGCCTTTCTGAACTATCTCTAAAAGCACCTCGCATAGCTATGCTCGCATTCTCATCCTTCTTTGAATAAATTTTCTTAGGATATGTTGGTGCATACATCGACTAGGTCATTAGCTCCAAGCCACAGCCTCTTAGGTTACTCTGATCTAGAGGCCTTGCACCCTAGTGGTCGGCCATTTTTGAAATAATAGGATCGTAAATCGTCCTTTAGGCCCTCTTGGCCCAGCAAGCTCCTTCTTATGCCGACCGATCTTTTCGATTGGTCGAGCTATCGATTTGACCTTTAAGGTTTCTAGGCCTAGCGGGCTCCTTCTTGTGCCGATCGATCTCATGGATCGGCCGAGCTGTCAATTGGCCCTTTGGGCTCTGTTAACCTAGTGGGCTCCTTCTCGTGCCGACCGATCTCATGGATCGGTCAAGCTGTCGATCGGCAACTTAGGCTCTCTTGACCTAGCGGGCTTCTTCTCGTGCTGACTAATCTTATGGATCGGTTGAGTTGTCGATCGGCCCCTTAGGCTCTCTTGACCTAGTGGGCTCTTTCTCGTGCCGATCGATCTCATGGATCGATCGAGCTGTCGATCGGCCCTTTAGACTCTCTTGACCTAGCGGGCTTCTTCCCGTGCTGACCTATCTCATAGATTGGTCGAGCTGTTGATCGGCTTTTTAGGCTCTCTTGACCTAGCAGGCTCCTTCCCGTGCTGACCGATCTTATGAATTGGTCGAGCTGTCAATCGGTCCTTTAGGCTCTCTTGGCCTAGCGGACTCTTTAGTAGTCAGGCCTGGATTATCTACAAACATCTGCATTTTTGAAGGAAAAACATGAGTTGAGAAATGATTTCAAAGCAATAAGTTTATTACTCATGTAAAGCTGCAAAATTCCACATATAATCATGTTTAACGAACTTGAATATAATAAAGTTGCTTAACAAAATTAAGCATAATAAAATTTAGGTGATCTCCATGCCAAGGGTGAGGTAGAATCTTCCCACTGATGTCTTTCAGCCAATATGTCTCTTGTAAACGAACTGATGATGTAAGGACTTTCCCAGTTTGGCCCAAGCTTTTCTTCTCGAGCATCTTTAGTCGACTAGTTGACCCTCTTGAGGATTAAATCACCAACCCTCAGATTTTTTGGTTGGACCCTTCTGTTGTAGTATCACTTTGCCTTCTACTAGTAAGCTGCCATCTTTAACGCTGCGTGTAGTCTCTTTTCTTCCAGGAGATCTATTTCTTCCTCCAAAGACTCTTCACTAGCTTTTGGAGCAAAGAGTTCTACTCTCAAGCTTGGCAGACCGATATCTAATGGTATAACAGCTTCCGTGCCAAAAGCAAGGGAGAAAGGGGTGTGCCTGGTTGGAGTCCGCTCTATTGTTCTGTATGCCCATAATATATTTGGTAGCTTGTCTACCCATAATCCTTTCGCCTTCTCTAGCCTAGTCTTGATGATCTTCAGGAGTGTTTTATTGGCTACTTCTACTTGGTCGTTTGCCTACGGATGCTCTGGAGAAGAATAATGGTGGCTAATATTTAGCTGCTCACAAAGCTCGTTGAATTGCCTGCCTTCGAATTGTTTCCCATTGTTGGTCACCACCACTCTTAGGATCTCGAACTTGCAGACAATTCCTTGCCAAAGAAATCTCCTTATGTTTTGTTCTGTGATGTTTGACAGGGCTTTGGCTTCGACCCATTTGGTAAAGTAATCGATCGCCACTACGGTAAACTTCATTTACGTCTTGCCTGGGGGAACAGCCCCACGATGTTAATACCCCATTGGGTAAAAGGCCAGGGGCTTTGGATCGTCGTTAACTTCTACATCGTCAACCTCGGGACATTAGAGAATTTCTGCATTTGTCATATCTCCTCACCAAAGATTGGGCATCTTTTTCTATAGTCGGCCAGTAATACCCAGCTCGCAGAACTTTCTTTGCCAATAGCCTCCAACCAGAATGGTTTCCACAAATGCCTTCATGGATCTCCCTGAGGACATACTCGGCTTCTTCTTTATTCGCACAACGTAGCAATAGCATAGTGTGACCCCTTCTAAATAACACATTACCGATCAGTACATATTTCATGGCAAGGTATTTAATCCTTCTTTGCTCATTTGGATCTATGGGTAAGTTCTCTCGAGCCAGATATTCTTTTATAGACCTAGCCCAGACTATTTTCACCTCAATTTGTAGCATTACAGTCAATTGGGTACTTAGTGCATCAAGAGTTTCCATGGGCACATAAGAATCTCGCTCTTTAGATGATGCAATTTTTGCTAGCCGATCTACCTCTTCATTATCTTCTCTAAGCACTCTCTCTAATACAATGTCGGAGAATTTTTTAATTAAACTACGAGCAGTCTCGCAGTACTCTGCCATCCAGTCTCCTTTGGCTTTATATTCTTCTTGTACTTGCTTAACTACAAGTTGGGAGTCACAACGTATAACGACCTGATCGCCTCCCATTCTCCTCGCCATTTGCAAACTAACTATCAGGGCTTTGTATTCTATCTCGTTGTTAGAGACGAGGAAGTTGAATCGAAGTGCGTACTCAACTTTGACTCCTTCGGGAGACACAAGCACAAGGCCTACTCCACCAACTTCCCGAGTTAATGAACCATCGACATTCAAGATCCAGGTCTGAGGTGGATCTCCTTTCTCAGACTACTCCTTTGGCGCCATCGTGAACTCTACTATAAAATTAACAGCTGTCTGCCCTTTCATCGCCACCTGAGGCTTGTACTGTATGTCAAACTGGCTCAGCTCGACTAACCACGTGACCAATTTTCCTAACATCTCCAGTTTATAAAGCACAGCTTTTAATGGCTGATTTGTCAAAACATCAATAATATGGGTTTGAAAATAAGCCCTCAATTGCTGAGCTGCATTGACTAAGGCAAAAGCTAATAGCTCCATCTTTGGGTACCTTTCTTCTGTGCCATGTAATGCTCGGTTGGTATAATACACTGACTTTTGTACTCCCCCTTCCTCTTTGACCAAAGCCAAGCTAATAGCAGTGGGGACACTGCGAAGAACAAGTATAGTTGCTCCTCTAGAATAGTCCTACTGAGTAGGGGAACAGCCCCCAAATACTGTTTCAGCTGTTGGAAAGCTTCTTACATTCTTCATTCCACTCAAAGGCCTTCCTCAAGGTTTTGAAAAAAAGGAGGCACTTATCCGATGACCTCGATATGAAGCTATTGAGAGCTGCAATTCGTCCTGCCAACCTTTGTACTTCCTTGGTTGTTCTAGAAAAGTGCATTTTCAGAATTGCCCGAACCTTCTCCGGATTAGCTTCAATGCCTCGGCTAGACAGATCGAACCCAAGGAACTTTCTAGAGACCATGCTAAATATGCACTTAGCTGGGTTCAACTCCATTCGAAACTTCTGTAGTGCGCTGAATGTTTCTTCCAAATCGGTCACATGGTCAGAAGCCTCATTGCTTTTCACCAACATATCATTAACGTACACTTCTACATTACCCCCAATTTGGGACTTAAACATGAAGTTCACCAATCTTTGGTATGTGGCTCCGGTATTCTTCAAGCCAAAGGGCATAATCTCGGTCGATTATGAAGAAAGTATGCTCCCAGTCTTATTCTGCCATTTGAATCTGATTATATCTCAAGAAAGCGTCCATAAATGAGAGTACCTGATGTCCTGCCATTGAATTCACCAACAAGTCAATTGCAAGTAAAGGAAAACTGTCTTTCAAGCAAGCCTTATTCAAATCTGTGAAGTCCACACACATCCTCCATCTCCCATTAGACCTTTTAACCATCACCGCGTTTGAGAGCCAAGTTAGATACTACACTTCCTTGATGAACTTAGCTTGGAGAAGCTTGTCTACTTCCTCAGCTATGGCCTTGTTCCGATCTAGAGCAAAGATTCTTCTTTTTTGTTTCACTGGCTTCATTTCCAGGAAAATGTTGAGTGATGAACCATAACTCTAGTGTTAATACTCGGCTTGTCTTCGTGAGTCCAAGCGAACATGTCAGAATTCTATTTTAGGAAGCTCCTAAGCTCTTCATTTTACGTCTCCAGGGTTGATGCTCTGACCTTCACTGCTCTCTCGAGCTCTGGATCACCCACAATTACCTCTTCTAGATCATCGCTGCCTTTCCCCTTTTCACTTCTTTCTCATCACGAACTTCTACTCCATTGACAGTCATAGTCTCCCGGCTGACTTCGCCCTTCAAGGATGAGACATAACACTCCCTGGCAGCCCTCTAATTCCCTTTCACACAACCTATACCATTGTCTGTGGGAAACTTAAGGCGAATGTGGTAGGTCGATGTTACAACCTTAAACTGATTTAACACACTTCTCCCCAGGATTGTGTTGTGTACTGAAAGGGAGTCAACTACCAAGAAGGTCACCATTTTACTGGCCTGAGTGGGCTTGGTACCTAAAGTAACAGGCAGGGTGATTGCCCCAAAAGGCTCTACACGATCCCCTGCAAATCCTATCAGAGAGGAGCAAACTAGGTGCCACTTATCCTTCTCAATGTTCATCTTGTCGAACGCTTCCCAATACAAACTATCAGCCGAGCTCCCACTATCTATCAAGATCCTGTAGATCTGAAAATTGGCTACAATAGCCGATATCACCAATGGATCGTCATGGGGATGGCTCAACTACTAAGCTTCTTCTTCCGTGAAGGTAATAAGGGAAGACCCCGACCTAATCTTCTTCACTAGATGTTCCACCGTCATCATTTCTTCAGTTTTCCTGAGCTCTCTTGCGTATTACTTCCTTGATGTCGAGCATTCACCTCCCCCAGCCAATCCACCTGAGATGACCCTTATTTCTCCTAACGGTTCTTTGGGGGGTTGCACCCTTCCGAGACTTCCCCTTGGTAGAGTCTTTCTGTTGTCCCTTCGTTCTCTCTACTGACCAGCCACAAACCCATTGTACTTTCTCTTTCTGATCAGACTTTCAACTAACCTTTTCAGATCAATGTATTCCTCTGCATCATGCTCATGATCTCAATGGTAGAGGCAGTATTTAGACTTATCCCTTGAGCCCGGCGGGGCCTTCAATCCTCTTGGCCATCTAAATTTTGGATCATTCTAAATGGTATGGAGGATCTGCTCCATCCATGAGTTGACGGGTGTAAACCCCCAGTCCGACCTCCCAGATCGATCTCTTCGATAATCATCTCTACCCCTCATCCCATATGTCTAAGCTGCTTTCGGTTCTCGATCAACCTTGGCTTTGGGCTGGCATTTTCTATCAGATCGTGAAATCCCCACCTCGGTGTCCCTCCCTGCTCTCATGGCGTCCTCTGCATTCATATGCTTCTAAGCTCGAGACATCAGTTCAGCCATATTCTTCGAAGGTTTTTTAGCCAAGGGAAAAGCAAATCTCTCGGGCTTTAAGCCCCTCATGAAGGCTATGATGGCCACTTTACCGTCAGTTTCCTCTATTTCCAACAACTCTTGATTAAACCGATTCACATACTCCCTTAAAGCTTCTTCTCGCCCCTACCTGACTGTCAACAGATGAGCCGAGGGTTTCCGTTGCCGCTGCCCCCCGATAAAGTGGGAAGCAAACTGCTTGTTAAGTTGTTTGAAGTTACTAATTGAACTGGGCTTGATTTTTTTGAACCACGCTATTGCTGGCCCCTTCAGCATGATTGAGAAAGCTCGATACTTAATCTCATCAGGAACTGCATGAAGGTGCATGGTCAAGTTGTAAGTATCTAAGTGATCCAATGGCTCTTTGGTTCTATCGTAGGGGTCTGCCATGGGCACCTTGAACTTCAGAGGTAATGGGCATTCCATTACCGCCGAAGTGAACAGAGTTCCGGTTTTGTCCACAATATCTTCAATAACGTTAAGGTTTCGAATAGCTACCATTACCCTGTCAACCTGTGCCTGCATAGCTCTGATTTTTTCTTTTACCGATGTATTTTTTGTCTCTCCTCCAGGATGATGCAAGATGGTTTCACTCTGGGCTTCAGCCGCCAGGCCATTTTAGCGGGGAGGAATATGTTATGCATCGTTCTCTCCTACTACTCACCCATCTTCATCGTTGTGGATAGCGCCTCTATTGCCCCCATTATTGACAGGTAAGTCTTAAGGTTGAGGCGGCGGTTGCATTGATGCCAGGCGTTTTACGTGCTCCATGAGAACACGATTACGCTCCATCAAGGCTTGCATGGCTGTTGCCATATCTGGCAACTGCCTCTCCATGGCCGTTATTCTTTCATTGCCCTAGGTTTGATTCTCCATCGACAAATTCGGTTGATCCCTGTGAGTAGGGACACCGGATCGAGTTTGAACCATAAAAGTTGAGAAATTGATAGTGTCGCGCCCCGAGTCCGAGGACCCAGGGAGTGAGTGTAAAGCAAGCATAATATGAACACACAGTACCATATCAGAGCTAAC
>JAVXUM010005105.1:0-10461 GCA_035590655.1 Pouteria glomerata | reverse complement strand
ATTATAGTACCGTTTGGGACTTTCAAAATTGTTAGACAACATAAAAATTTTTAAAATTATTTATTTTTATATTACTATACGATTTTATAATTTTTATTAAATTTTATCAAACCTCCTACACAAATTCTTTGGTCCATTTAATCAAAAAACTAATACGAATATTATATTACCATTATGTGATTTATAGTTACCAAATAAAATAAAACATAAATTCTTAGGTGGGAGCCTCGATATTTGGAGTTATATTTATCATTTAAATTTATGTTTTTTGTTATTTTATTACAATAATAGTTAAACCATATTATATTTTATTATATAAATTCTAATAACATTTTTAGAATTACAATTATTATGAGAAAAAGTGTTTGGTTTATCAAAATTTATTAATTTTTTAATTTCTTTCAATCAAATTTCATTATATATGACTTTTACATCAATTTTTATACTTTTTTTTGTATTTTTTTACCATCTAAACACCACCTAAATGAAATAGAACAAAAACAATAATAATAATTTTCATAAATACAAAATAATCTAATAAATCAATTTTTTAAACTTTATCAATTTACATTTATAGTTATACTTTAATGTATTATTTATTATAAATTATTTTTAATGTAAATTAACTAATTATTTTTAAATCTATATTATTTTACATTATTTATAGTTCTCTAAGTAAACGAAGAGGAAATAAATTAAAAAAAAATGTAATTAAGTTATAATGATAATTTATATATTTTGCTATATAATTAGTAAATTAATTAATTAATTATATTTTATTTATTAATGAATTAAAATTCTTTATTTAATCAAGTTGACCAATTTTAATGTAATAAAATTTAATTAGAAAAATTCTTAAATAATTATTAATATAAAGCTCAAATAACGATTAAAATAAATATATAATAGGAAAAACTTTGTACTAGCCAAATCACTATTGTGTATATATAATCACGAGGACGTATATATATTTATCTGTTGTTTTATTTATTTTTAATTTGTTTATTATCGATAAAAAAATATTTGTACTAAAGGGTAAAGAAGTCATTTTACATTTTATGCAATTCTGCTGCTTGGGGGAAGTAAGTGTAATTGTCATAACTTCACGGACTGCAGTGTTTTAGGAGAAACCAGAAGGACGGTATATGTTATTTCGACTAAAAACAAACTGGAATGTCGTCCATCTGGTGGTTTGGGTGGGGGCGGGCGGAGATATCAACGTACACACCGGAAGAAGAAGGGGAGGAGGAGAAAGAGATGCATAAATAAAAGGGGCCAACTAACGCTCCACCCAAACCCACCTGCTTTGTTTTTGTTTATACTCATTCTTTAGGCTTTCGTTCGTTGCTTCTATTCTTGTTCTTCTTCTTTGGTCACTTTTTGATTAGTTAGAAGACCGAGAATTGAATCCTAGTAACACCTCGCCTCCCTTTCCGAATAATATTACCCCACTATCTATATATAGAGAAAACCCAACCCAAATTACCAAGTGTTATTGAAGTGAAAAATGATTCATCAATGGCTGTGGATGAAACCTTCAATCTCATATCCTTCCTTTTCTTTCGTTTCCTGCCCAATTCGAATACCCAATTCTCCCAATTATTATTATTATCTTAATGATAATCACTGCTGCTTCTTTGCTAATTACGGTCGATGCTTGTCTTCTGCAAGAATTCTCAATACTACTGCTATTAGTATTTGGTTTGAATCTGGGAATGATCCATCATCATCATCATCATCATCATCGAGAGGAAGAAATATTAATAAGGTCGACCATGGAATCAGACCATTATTTTCAACTACATCATCATCATCGTCTGTGGCCGATGCTTTGGAAGATCTTAGTATTGGGGGTGGGCCTTCCAATTTACCACAACTGGGACCACACACGGGGAGGGATCCGAACGTGAAGAAGCCCGGGTGGCTGAGGCAGAAAGCTCCCCAAGGGGAGAGGTTTCAAGAGGTCAAAGACTCGCTATCTCTTTTGAATCTCAACACTGTCTGCCAAGAAGCTCAATGCCCCAACATCGGAGACGTATTTTCTTTATCCCCACTCCCTCTGCGATTAGTTTTATCTCTTTTCAATCACACTTTCATCCTCTGATACATTCTTTGCCGTGCTTTGGATTTATACTGCTATTTTATTGCTATTTTTTATTGTTGCCCACATTGATTGCTAAGTTGGCAAATGTGAGTAGTTTATCTTGACTTCGTGTATGGAATATGTTGACTAGTGTTGGAATGGAGGTGGGGATGGTATTGCGACTGCAACAATCATGCTTCTTGGGGACACTTGCACCCGTGGCTGCAGATTTTGTGCTGTGAAAACCAGTAGGAACCCTGCGCCACCCGATCCAATGGAACCACAAAACACTGCTAAAGCCATTACTAGTTGGGGGTATGTCTTACCAACTTCTACTTCACTTTGATTTTTTTACTAGCATAAGAATTCACTTCTTTGTGCATTAATGCATGCTTTTAGGGCTTGTTTTAGGTGTCCAATCAATTTTTGTGGTTTCTATCAGTTTTACTTGAGTTTCCAAATTCTGTTACGGAAATTTATTTGCTTCCTTGAGAATATAGTGGCCTAGTTATGGCAAAGAGGACGCTTTTGCTCCGAAACCAAAGGTACATCATGGGTTTGAGACTTGGCAATGAAACCGGTTCGCATTTATGCTTTGACCTTTGGCGAAACTCTGATCACTATGCGATCCTGAGTGTGTTGCAGGGGCCTGAATTGCAAAAGCACGGGGCTGAAGTGTAAAAGATCAACAGTCTTGATCTCCTCCAAATAATTTAATGGTCATGATTTAACTTGATTTTCTCAAAATAATTTAATGGTCCTAATCTCCAACTAATTTAATGGTCCAAATCAAGACCCTTGATCTTTTACACTTCTGTCCTTGAAGTCCCTTTTGCACTTCAGCCCCCTATAACTGGTTGATGCCCCACCCCAGTGTGTAAACTCCTAGATTCACCCCTAGAGTGTAAACTTCCCCGGAGATTGAAGTGTAATAGGTGAAAATCCCATTTGCCACTTAAAAAGTGACTTTCTTTGTGTGGTGCATGCTTTGTAAGAAAACACTCATCACAGATAATCTCATAAGAAGAAGAATGATCTTTGGTGAATTGGTGTTATTTATGCAAAAAAGAGGAGATCCATAGACTATCTCTTTGTACATTGTCAATGGGTGGGAGAGCTCTGAAGTCTGGTGCTAGCTTGTCTCAGCATTCATTGGGTTTTCCCCCAAGGATTGAAGCAAGTGTTCAGGAATGGTGCGGAGTGAGGACTCACAAGTGCAGAAGGAAGGCGTGGCAACTAATCACTTTTTGTTTAACTTAGCTTATTTGCGGGGAGAGAAATAGAATTTCTGCGATGAGGAATATGATCTGTACAGATTGAAAAGCATTCTACTGTAGTTATTGTTTAGCTAGTTTGGGTTGTTTTGGGGAGGGGGTGCGAAAAACCAAATTTGGCTTATTTTTTGCATTTCATTGAGACATATCCTTTTTGAGGTTGTATGTGTAGTTTGTTTTTTTTTTTTAACCGCCCTTTGATGCCTTTTTTATAAATTTTTTTTCTTATTCATAAAAAAAAAAAAAGGTAAAATATCAGGTAGCCTAAACATTTCAAAGGAGATTCATTGTTAATAATACCCAACCCTGTTACATGTTCATGAACATTGGAACAATTTCCCCTTTTCTATTCTATATATTGGGGTGGGTCCATTTTTGTTGACAACTGCACTCCATAAGTGAGATCCATAAGAACATAATTTAATTTTTCACCTTGAATATAGAAAAATTATTTCCATTGCAACCTGGGGTCGTGGGTTCATTACTTGAAAGTAGTCTCTTTAGTTTCTGGGGTTAAGACTACATAAACTAATCATTCTCTGACCCCAAACAGGTGGAAGTCTCATACACTGGCTGCCTTATGTTAAGAAATTGACATGGTTGTGATTCAAAACACTGTAATAAATAATTGCTTTATATTTTATTCTGGTCTCCTACTAGAATGACTAAAATGCTCCCTCTACAAAAGTAAAATGACAAAATACTATCCATGGGCTAGAGACATGTTTTTTCTCTGAACACCTCTTCTAGTTGGGTTTTATATTATTTTCTCATGCTTTTATGGGTAGGAATATTGTGTTTTCTACTGGAATTATTAATTGTATGGTTTTCTTGTTTCAGGGTGGATTACATTGTCCTCACAAGTGTTGACCGTGACGATCTACCTGATGGTGGGAGCGGCCATTTTGCTAAAACAGTCAAAGCTATGAAGGCCTGTATTTGTCCATGAAATTTAATAGCTTTTGATTGCTGAAGCTCTGCATGTTAACTTAAAAGGAGAAAAACAAATCTGATTTGCATCTATTCTACCCTCTTGCAGAAACTCAAACCTGATATCATGGTTGAGTGTTTAACTTCTGATTTTCGTGGTGATTTAAATGCTGTATCTACTCTTGTACACTCCGGATTAGATGTTTTTGCCCACAACATTGAGACTGTTAAACGGCTCCAGCGTATTGTTAGAGATCCACGTGCTGGGTAAGTTTTGAAGAAGTCTCATCTATTTTCATTCTTTTTATTAATTACTTGTATTTGTGTGCCCATTATTATAGTCATTTTTCAATTTTATGCAAGCAAGCTTCACTAGTCTTTGTGTGATTTTAATCTAAGCTAGATATTATTTAATGTCACAGTTATCATTAGTGAATGCTCAAAGTCCATTGCTGATTTCTTTATAGTTTATACTGGCTGATCAAATAATATACCAGCTGACTTAATGAGAAATAGCATTTTCATTTACATGAATATGACCTACAGGCCTCATCCTTTTTTAGTTGTGATCGTTAACTTTATTATTAACTCTTCTCCTATTCCCTGTAAATTATAAATGTGAGACCCATTATATATAAAAAATGGAAATATGAGATTTCCTTACATATTATAATTTTTTTCACTGGGATATCCTACTATTGGATTGACTAGGTTTTAGATTTATCTTCTCTTTCCAGCTTGCAATATTCATAAGCTGACTTTTCTTTTTCTTTTTTACTCTTCCTCGATTTTTTTTTTCTCTCTTTGAAGCATGTGTACTTGTAAGTAGTAATGCAGAGCAAGCATGAAGAATAAGCACAAAACAGAATTTTTTGTATCTTGACTGCAAATCTTAATATCTTTCACTAAGCTTACTGCAAGTCTTAATATCTTTCACTAAGCTAATATACTGTTGTAGACAATTGATGTTTTATTAGGTTTTGGAGTCAAGGAAAATTTTGGTAATTTTAAACTCTTTTGGACATAGTATGGGTCCATAGGTCTTGTTTTAGGTCAGTTTTGATAGTAGGTTAAAAGTAATTGATCTTTAGTAGGTTTATAGAAGTTGTAGACAAATTGGCAGAATTTATACAATTTCTTATCTCAAAGCACCATCTTTAGGAGCTGAATTTGAAGGACAGAATTTCTTCTTTGACACCCTTACTCCTTTCTCTGTTCTTTTGCAGTTTTAACTTATTCAGTTCTTACCCCTAACCCATAAAATTGTCGTCGTCTTCTTGCAATTAGTTTTTGGAAGTCCAACAATTAAAGACTTTGAAGAGCAAGAGGATCTCAGTTGCTTTTCCTGTACGAACCTTAGAATCTTCCTCCTAGCATTTAAAAACCTATTCTAGGCAGCAATGAAGCTATCCTAAATACTATGTCATGTGGGCTTTGGTACATCTATTCTGTGCAAATACATGTCTAAGTGTTGGATTTCTCTACTTAAGTGCAAGGACTTGAGTAGTTTTTTGTATTTCGTGAGATCCTTTCTTTAGTTCCTAGACTATAATGATTTAAGATGTAGTGTTGGGCTTTTTTTTTTTTGGTGGGGGGGAGGGGGGGTGGTTGAATTATGTGCCATCGAATCTTTTGAAAACTGTTTTAAAAAATATGACCAAAAAATCTTTTAACATGTTTTTGTTTTTAGTTTTCAAAATTTTGAAAATGAACCAAAAAAAAAATGTTATCAAAAGGGCCCTTAGGGAATGTGGTTCGCATTTGGACCTATTAATTTACCACAAAAGAGCAAATATCAGGAACCTTCTTGGTCCACAGTTCATAATGTTCCCTATTGTTTACCCAATTAATTACACCATCAAAAGGACAGAGAACAAGAAGTATGTGTTCTTCCAAAATTGCCACCTATGATCTTTATAGCTTTAGTTGAAATAAAGTTTTTGTTTAATCGTTCTATGGTGTTTTTTGTATTCATATTAGTTGTATTTAGTATGTAACGTTCTAAAATTAACACTCATTACGTCTTGTAAAATAAATGTTTCTTTATTTTAAATAACTATATAATTTGCTTTGCAACGGATTGAGTTTTATCCTAGGTGACCATTAAGAAATTTATTTGGATATATAACAGGTATGAACAGAGCTTGTCTGTACTGAAACATGCAAAGCACATTAAGGAAGGGATGATAACAAAATCTTCTATAATGTTGGGCCTTGGTGAATCTGAGGATGAGATAAGGGAAGCCATGGCTGATTTAAGAGCCATAGATGTTGACATTTTGACTCTTGGACAGTATTTACAGGTGAGCCCAATCTCCTACTACTTTCCACCACAGTTTGTGGTGCTGCTGAATTGAACTCTCTCTTCTTATGGGTAGTTTTAAGGGATCCAGGCTTCTTTAATCCTGGAGCTTATGTCAGGGGTAGGCGGGCCATTGTGTTTAGAAAAGTGCTTTAGGTGGCCTTGCTCGTTTTATATGTTTGTGAGGCTCTAATTACAAATGTGATGCCCTAACCTCTAAGCTAAGCAGACTCGTACACATAACATAAAATTTACATGCATACGAATTTAATAAACTATTGGAATCTTTGCTGACTTGCTGAATTAATTGAGCTGGAACGCATCTTAGGTTTGGCCCATTGTGTAGGCAGACTTCATTTGTATTTTGTTTGGAGGTGCCTATTCAGATCCGATGCATCAATTTGAAGACTTGAATATTTATAATTGTTCTATTTGT
Source organism: Pouteria glomerata (assembly GCA_035590655.1). Classification (NCBI taxonomy): domain Eukaryota; kingdom Viridiplantae; phylum Streptophyta; class Magnoliopsida; order Ericales; family Sapotaceae; genus Pouteria; species Pouteria glomerata. Next base: position 3,436 of record JAVXUM010005105.1, on the reverse strand, counting down.
GCAGCCAACCCCATTACATCTTACTGTTAAAGAGTATATTAGCCCTGAGAAATTTGCCTCGTGGAAAGAATTTGGAGAATCAATTGGTTTCCGCTATGTGGCCAGTGGACCCCTGGTAAATTTCTGACCTAGTTTGCATTTAACTAATAGGTTCAAATATTAGTTAACTTCTTTTTCTTTCCTTTTTTTTTTTTTTTTTTAAATCTCAAATCACATAATAGCATTGCTGATTTCATCATAGACTGGACTGAATTTTAACTCTTCTTGTAAAAGATCATGTGGCAGAAAACTAAATTGTGGTTTCCCCTCTTTTCAGTCAAAACTGGAGCCTGAGTAATTTTTGAGATATCCTTCCATTTCAAAGCTTTTAAAGCCTGTATTTTATTTGCTTTAAAGATAACAAGTTTTCACAAGAGAAGCTTCCCGATGATGTGCTGATTTTTTCCAGGTTCGATCCTCGTACAGAGCAGGTGAGCTCTTTGTTAAGACAATGGTGAAAGAAAGGTCTGGAAGTAGCTCTAGTGTGTCTCAATAACGAGTCATTCTGTGTGGAGAGTTAATGTGGCTTTTGAGGTCAATCGTGGATAAGTGTTGGACCACAGAATGCAGCTCTGGAACAACGCTAGGAGATTGAGCGAAGCAGTTACGTGAAGTACCTTCGATGTATTCCGGTCCGGGGTCCAAATGACAGAAAGGCGTGAAGAATATCTTCATGTCTTCGGAAAGTCTATTATTATTATTATTATTATTATTATTATAAGACACGTTCTGTATTAATTGTAATCAGTTTATTTGTCGTCTTATGGGATAATTAATGTTAATTTTTTTTTTTCCCTTGATGTTTTAGTTCAATATTTGTGGAACCAGCTAAAAACACAAATAGTTTTTGAGTCTAGCGTGGTAAGGTGGCGTTTGACAATACTGTCGTTTTTCTGTTGTTATTTTTCTGTTGCTATTTTTTATTTTGTGTTTTCTGTTATTATTTTTTTTTTTTTTTTGGAAATGAAAATTGAAACTGCGTTTGAAAACGTAATTTTGTTTATAATTATTATTTTTTTATTTTTAAAAAATATTATATTATATTATTATATATTAAATAAATTATATAATTATTTTCTATTACATTATAGTAATTTTATATTATTTATTATATTATATATTATATTTTATTATATTATTATATTAATATAATAATATAATATATTATATTATATAGTAATTAAATTATTACATTATATTTTATTATAATATAATTTATTAATAATATAATAATATATAATATATAATATAACACAATATAATATAATAATTTAATTATAATAAAATATAATGTAATACTTTAATTACTATAAAATGTAATATAATATATTTTATTATATTATTATATTAATATAATAATATAATAAAATATAATATATAATAAATAATAAATAATATAAATTAATGTAATATAATAATAATAATTATATAATTTAATTATTATATTAATATAATATTAATTTAAATTATTATATTATATTATATTATATTAAAATAAACTATGTTTAAAAGGGGACCAAAATTTTAACAACAGAAAAAGAAAATAGAGTAAAAACACCTTTTGGAATGTTTTCGTTTTTCTGTTTATGTTTTTATTTTTTTGAAAACAAAAAAACGTAAACAGATTTAATAAATATATTTTTGTTGTAAGTTTTCAAAATGTTGAAAACGAAAACAGAAAAACAGAAAACTGAAACGTTACCAAACAGGGCCTTTATGCCACGTTTGGGGTATAATTTTTAATAATTGTTTTTAAATATTTAGTAAAATAAATTATAATAAATTATAATCTTTAGTAAATTTTTATAATTTTTAAGTGTTTAATAAATTTGTTTAGTAACTTTAAATAATTTTTAGTAACTTTTAGATGTTTAGTCAAATTTTTGGTAACTTTAAGTAATTTTTAATAATTTTGAGTGTTTGGTAAAATTTTTACAATTTTTAACAATTTTTAGTAATTTTTGTGTTTTTGACAAAACTTTTAATAATTTTTGAGTTGAGCAAATTACTGTAATAGAATAGAAAAGTGGTAAAAGTTGATATTTTATTAAATACCAATTTTATAACTTTTGATAAAATTTTACACAATTTTTTGCTACCAAACGAGGCCTTAGTGTTCGGAACGGATTTTGATACAAAATTTTTGACGAATAGTTTTTTTAAGATGTGTAAAAATTTATTATAATTTATAAATATTTATTAATATTTGTATAGGTTTATGAAAATTTTGAAGATTTATAAAAATTTAATGGGATAAAGAATTTTTGGGATTTTATAAAAATTTTGTAAATATTTACAGAGGTAAAAAAAACTTAGAGAAACCTATAAAAATTTGAAGGGATTTATTAAAGAAAAAAAAAAACTCTAAACAGCTCCTAATTATCTAAGCGGTTCAGCCATTAAATGATACTCGATATCAACGGTAACGAAATTTAAATAATTTGGTCTTGCGAATTGTATATTAAAACAATTTAGTTTTCTTTCTTTTTTTTTTTTTTTTTTTTCACTCTTATCTTACGTGATATTACGTGATATGCCTTTTATTCTTTATTCTATTTTTTTTTATAAAATTTTAAATTATTTTTTAATTCATTCATGCTCTCTCCTTCTCTTTTCTTTTCTTATTCACAAAACTTTTATTTCTTTGTCTCAATGAATCACTATAATTTTTGTTTCTCTTTTACCTTTAATAAATATAAAAAGACTAGAATTGTGGCATATACCTTTAATAAATATAAAGGAATTCATAAATTTTGAAAAATGATCCACGCTTGGGTTTCGAAAAGAGACCCATTTACTTTTAAATTCTACATAAATAATTTTAAAAATTTAGAAAAGAGACCCATTCACTGAGATTTAGAAAAGTGATCCATTTAAATTTCATATAAATGAACTTACTAGTATTAAAAAAAAGACTCATTTGCTTACAGTAGTTTCTTAAATATGTTAATAATTAAATTAAAAACACAAATTAAAAAATTAAATAATACTTAGGCTATTTATTTCATAACAACTCTTTTGTATACGAGGCTATTATAGTTGTGACATATGATTTTCATCAAATATAAAATGAACTCATAAGTTTTTTAAATGAAACCTCCCTGTTGATTCATTGTAATTGTAAAATTTACTAAACAATTAATTCGGGTTGGATTACAATTTAAAAATTATTATATATTAATTATATTTTGAAGTATAATTTATTTTACAATAACAATTCTTATTATATCTTAAATTTAAAAACACAAAAAAGTCAAAATTTTATTTAAGTTTGGGAATAATTTAAAAAAAAAATTAATTTTAAATTTGAATTGGTCATGTCGATAATTTTTAACCAATTATAGTAATTAATATTTGAGTTTTTTCTTTTCTTGTCTTTTTTTTTTTTTTTACAAAT